>JAPKID020006453.1:0-10654 GCA_026931265.2 Tropidonophis doriae | reverse complement strand
AGGTTTTAACATCCATGCATCTGATCCATAGCATGTCTTGCACTCCACGGTCACACAGTTCTGACTCTCAATGCATATGACAATTTTAGGAAGACAGGAGACATTTTTGATTGTACTAAACCCAGGCATAACAATATAGGTGTTGTCTGCTGGGTATGCATTGTTTATAAATTAAGGCTATCATGTTGACAAAAGAATCTGGGTTTCTTTTCTTTTTGAGAGGCTGCACCCTAGATCAGTATTGAGGAAATTTTGTACCTAGGATTGCTTAGAATTGACAGCATTGCAGGGGGCTGATGACAGCATTATTGTGAAGGAAGGATCCAAGCAAAACTATAGTGCATGGGGCAAACTCTACGATCCACCTGACCTGTCCCAAGTTATTTCAGTAGGATAAGAAAAGCAATCGGGAAACAACACATGTTAATATTCCACAATCAGGGCCATTTGCAAGACACTTCAAATCGGTTCTGATGGGAAGAAATTGAATGTGCTGATCCAATGAAGTTTGTGGGTAAAAGCTACGCAAAAGGAAATGGCACATTGCTTTGTTAATGTGGCCAAAACCTTGTGAAATTATGTTTTTACTGTAATAATTGATTTCGATTAGACAACCAATTTAAGGAATGGATCGTGCATAACTTAATCCTATAGTTGGACTGAAGAAAGTGGGCTGGTTCCCATAAAATGTTGTACATTTAAATGGCCGTGCTCAATAGTAGTAACTGAGAGGAATCTTGTAATCCTAGTGGACAACCATTTAAATATGAGCCAGCAGTGTGCAGCAGCTACCGAAAAAGCCAACACAGTTCTAGGCTACATAAACAGAAGAATAGACTCAAGATCACGTGAAGTGTTAATACCACTTTATAATGCCTTGGTAAGGCCACACTTGGATTATTGCATTCAATTTTGGTCGCCACAATGTAAAAAAAGATGTGGAGACTCTAGAAAGAGTGCAGAGAAGAGCAACAAAGATTATTGGAGGCTAAAACACAAAGAACTGTTGTAGGGACTGGTTATGTCTAGTTTAATGAAAAGAAGGACTAGGGGAGACATGATACCAGTGTTCCAATATCTCAAGGTTTCCACAAAGAAGAGGGAGTCAAATTATTCTCCAAGGCACCTGAGGGTAGAACAAGAAGCAATGGGTGGAAACTAATGAAGGAGAGAAGCAACTTAGAACTAGGGAGAAATTTCTTGACAGAACAATTAATCAATGGAACCAAAAGCCTCCAGAAGTTGTGAATGCTCTAACCCTGGACATTTTTAAGATGTTGGATAACCATTTGTCTGAAGTGTTGTAGGGTTTCCTGTCTAAGCAGGGGGTTGGACTAGAAGCTTCAAGGTCCCTTCCAACTCTGTTATTCTATATTCTACATGTAGATCAAGCTATGTTTCAGCTGAAGGACAGTATCCTAGATCTTCACTACAGTAGAAAGATTGAATATAGTCTGTCTTTCAAGCCATTCTTGAAATTTGGTGTGGTGATGACTATTCAGAGACGCTGGCTTCCCTGCAATAATCTCAGACACTACCAATCACTTCCTGTTAATATGAGTAATATTTTTCATAGACCACTTGAATCTCAAGTCTTTATCCTTAGACAAGTTGATTGTATTGATGCTTGTGTGTTGTCCAGGTCATTAATGGACAAATCTAGGACACTCAGTACATAATATTGAACAAAATAAATGGCTCTTCCTTGCCCCATCTCTTTCTATCACAGAGTACACACAATCCTGATCATAGCAGTGTGCAAATACTGTTCCTTCATATATCTTGTGGTTTGGTCCATGCATGTTGTACTTCCATGCTCTTGTGCTCCTGCTTCACTCCTTGCATTCTCAGGTTCAGCAACAGGCTTCATATTACTTTCATTTCAGAATCGCTTCCATTTGCACATGACTCATGTTTCTGTACTTCCAAATATGGAGATGTGCATTGGAGTATTTCCCCAACAAAGTTTGAAGGGGAATATCTTTTATGCTCTTCTACCTATGGAGTATCTGTGGCAACATTCTAGCTCCAGATTGTAGCAAAGACAAAAGAAGCTGGAAAGGGACAGAATGTAGGATAGGGATAAATTCTCCCACTCTGGTCTCCTTCCGTATCATCGTGTTTTTCCTACTACCAGCCCAAATGTGGAGTGGGAGTGGGGCGGGAATCTTAGATATTGACCACATATGTGCTGTGGTGGGAATATCCCTTCCCCCTCCCATATGCTGAGCTGCCAAAGAAAAAGACTCTAATGTGTGGGGGGAGGGGAGCTGCTCCATAATTGTCGTCCCCACCTCTATACAGAGGGCCAATGCCAGGACCCAGCAATGGGCAGCTTTTTTGAAATATATGGTTCAGATAAAGGGAATTCTTGCTCCTGCTCTTTGCTGGGAACCTTAGTAGGTTGCTTAGTGGGAGCAGGTGTACCTCTTCACTTGCTTATCTTCCCAATCTTTATACCAGATATTGTGAGCTATGGAGAAGTCTGCAGGACTCATTCCATGGCTATAGGCCTTGTGGCGGCCCCATTTCAGCACCTCACTAATGCTGTGACTCTACCACTAGCTGCCACCACCACTCTGTCACATTTGGGCCATGTAGCTGGCCTATTCTTGCTCCTAAAAACTATTTTTGTGTCAGACAGCAAAGTACTCTTTCCACAATCATTAAGAACATGGCGTAGCCACGCCATATTTGTGTAACATGTGGATCTTGGCGCATACATACCCATTTCCATCATGTTGGGTAACTTGCACATCTGACACCTGTTGAGACCAGCAGTGTACCCTTTTCTGTTCATGATCACACAATTAACCCAGGCATGCAAAAAAAAAAAAAAAATCAACTGGTGGTAGGCCCCCTCTGCAAATAAACTTTTACGTGGGCAGCCAGGATATTCACCAAACCTTAAAAGTTTCAGCTTTGCTTTTATTAAACAAGGGGAACCTATGGCCCTTGTTGGAAAATGCAGGGCAAGAATGATGCTCAAAAGGTGCCGCCAAGTTTGCAAGTGCTTGTATCTCCAGGAGGAAGTGCCTGTTTTCAGCAAGCACTCTTGCCCTGTGCCTAGCTTGGGGAAAATACAGGATCACGAAATCTGTATGAGCAATTTTTCTGAGATACTGTGTGGCTCCCTGCAGCCTAAAAGAGAAGGAGGCTGGGTCTGGACACTGAAAGCCTCAAATGTATGGAGAGGGGATGTGGGGGCCAGAAATCCCTAGAAAGACTAGAAATCGCCAATAGGAATAGCTAGACCATGGAATGAGGTGGGAAGGAGCCAGCCACCATGTTGATATGAGAGACAAGATGAAAGGGTGAAACTCATACCGACAAAATAATGGCCTTGTCTATTTAGGCAAAGATATACAACAATACTGAGTGATGTTGGATTGGTCTGCAGGATATTTTGAGTGGAGGCAACCAATTTGCATGGCTGGGTTAACCCTTCTGATGCCAGGGCACTGCCCTGTAGCTCCTTGTGCCTCCTTCTCAGGATGCCTCTTGCCACATCACTGTCCCACCCACATGCACCTCCTGTGGGTCACCCTTCCTTTTGCTGCCACATTTTGAACATGCCATGTGGCTATTTCTATTGTGCCTCCAAAAGCCACAGCTCCATATCTTGTGGCCTCATCGCTTGGGTCCAGGCATGTGGTTGCCTGCCCCTCCACAGTCCAGCAGCCACTGATGCCACACTTTAGTGCCACGTGGTGATAGCTCTCTCTTCCCTCCCCCACTATGTGGCTAATGACGTGCTGCCGGCATTGCACCTTTATGCGGCCATCATTTCTTCTTACTCTTCTCAAAAGTAAAGGGCTCTTGTCTTGTCGGACTGGTCGCACCGGCCCTTCTCATCCACAGGCCCCAGTGAGGGAGCAAAATGAAACAAACTTTAGAATGTCTTCCATAAACGATGCTATTGAGAGGCAGGAAAGCACTGGTCTCTTCAACTTCAGGCGAGGAGTCTTATGCTGCGTTTCTCAGCTTCTTGAATGGGCAGCCCTCATGGGCTCACAGTCCAGCTCTGAAAGAGAAGGGGTGGAATTATGGGGAGGTGGTTTGGGGAGAAGGCTCTTGGGTTTGCTAAGAATGGGAAAGGGATGAGGAATCTGAGGAAGGTTCTTGGAAAAGAATTCTTGGAAAAGAGAGCTGGTAACAAAATGTGGAGCAGGTGGTTTGGTAGGAAAATGAATGCTGGGTGATGTGGGGGAATAGATGTCTAGTGAACAAGAATTCTAAAGATGGGGAGAAGCTAGAGAAAGGCATATACTCTGGAGTATTTGAATGGGCTAAACTTGGGATGAGAGGACTCCTGTTTCGGAAGGATGAAGTAGCCAGTCTCGTCTTCTTGGGAAATGAGGAAATTTCTGCATTGCCTAAAAAGGGCAGAAAAAATTACAGGCCCAGCTTATTTGTGATTTCCACAGGGGCATCTTTGGCCAAAGTCTAAGAATGTTCACCACAGATTCCTGGGTTTATTTTCCCTCTAGAATCACTGGAACTTCATAAAAAATGCCTCTCATCTACCATACTATGTTCTTATGGAGGCAGTAGCTTAAAACATGAAGTATTCCAGAAAGTGGGAGATGAGGTTCCTTTAGGGGCACAGATCAAACTTCCCCAGATTTTGAAAAGTCTGGCTATTTCATTAAGACAAAATACTAGTCAAGATTCTAGTCCTAATATGAATACCAAGTGAGGCCTCACACCTTTGAAAAACTTGGTTGAGGAACTGCCTAGAAAAAATTTATTTCCTCCAAATGTTACTTGGATTTGGCTGTGAGGGGGTGTGGGGGCAGCAGGACTTCTGGTTCTCTGAGATGGAGTGAAGAAGGGGCTGGTGGACTGATCCTAGAAGCATTGAGAACTACAGCATTGAGTCCTTTTGCCTTAATGTATTGAAATGAAGTATTTGATGTTGACTTTGTGATTCAGGGATCCATTCCCTGGGATGATTATTGGGAATGGGGGTGGGGGTGGGAGTGGTGGTAATGCCTGCATTTGACAGGGTTGTGTTTTGAATTTTATTGTGATTGCTGGGTGGAGATAGAGGCTGTGGAGAAGAGAGTCGGTACGTTCCCCTCCATCTCTTTTAATCTTCTCCTGTAAATCTCCAAGGTGATCATTCTGTCCTCCCCACAAACCCAACACCTGGCCCTGTAGCATCCGGGTGTAATGTATAATAGATTCCACCAACATACAATCCATCCCCACACACATGCAAATATATAAATATATATATACATAACACATCTTCATTTTTTTGTTATTGCTGGAGAGAGGCCACATAATCCAGAGTCGATGATTCAACTTCAGCCTACAAGAACCAATTTTGGCTCCTGAGTGCAGAGGGGTGGCTTCCAATTCTAGAATTCTAGTACGTGCTTGAGATTCCTGCTGAACTCTACTTCAGCTCGGTTCCCAAGTCTGGAGGCTATAGAAGTGGTTGTGAGAGGGGGGGGGCACCCATGGCCAACATCTATGCTAAAGGTTCCTCATCTCCATTGAACCTGTTCACCTCTCTTCCGATGCTGGGAGGATGAGTTTCTGTCCTGCTAGATGCTTCCCTTGGCTCCTCCATCACAGTCGTATTAGATTCATACTCCTAGAATCTAGCTTGGGTTGACATTTGATGTTTGTTTGACTTAATTCCACCTATCCTGGGAAAACTGGCATTTTGTGCCATCTTCATTCTATCTCCAGATGTTTTTTGAACCCAGGATTACTAGACTTTCTTCCTCTTTGGTACCTTCCTCCCCCAAAGGAACTGTACCTCATGTTGTGGGCAGAATCTTTTGAAATGAATGTATTTAATCCTGCATTGCCTAAGATTACCTTACGGCATTCAGGTAGATCTGCCTCACATGTTCTCTCTCTCTCTCTCTCTCTCTCTCCTCTCTCTCTCACACACACACACAACACACACACACACAACACACTTCCTTTACACCTTCCTCTACCAAATCCGTTACCCTGGGCTGGAGGTCTTGACTCTGCCTTCAATGCCTGTGCAGAGCAACTAATGTAATTTACTGGTTTTATTTGCAAATATAAACTTTATGGGATACAGAGGTTCTCTGTAGGTGTCTTTGCATCCATAAATGCGTGTTTTAAGACAACAGGAAGACCCTTGGCTATAACCAAGTATTTGCAATGTTCTTCACTATCGATACTTGGAACAGTAACACAAAAAACCAGGGAGAGATAAAAAGAAATGCCCTGAATTGGGAATTTGGAAAGGTAATGGCAGAGTTTTGCCAACTGGTTCTTCTGGTAGTTTGGTTACAGGTTCTGAATGCTGCAGTGAAGAAGAGTGGGGGTAGTTTTGCTCACCCTTTGAACTATATTTCACTTTTAGTGCTGGCAACTCATTTATCAGTTTAGTTTAGTAGCAGCACTAATACCAGACTTGAAAGCAAAACTCACCTTATTTAACAAAGTCACAATGTAAACTTTCTCAAAATCTAAGTATCTTGATAAAATTCCTCTTGTTCATAGATGGGTCTTCTCTCACTCGTGAAAAGAGAGGTAGGAGACTTTTCTCTCTCTCTCTAAAAGAGTATAGTTATTCTCTTTATCTGTCTTTTCAACCTTGCAGGGGAGTAAAAAAAAGTCAAAATGGCAGCCATAATCATGTGATCAATGCCCTGACCTTTTTAAACACGTCTGTAAAAGGGGAGGAGGGGTTCTGATTGCATGAATTCGGCCACTATTTTGATTATTTTGAAATAATACCACCCCAGCCATTGCCCATAGACAACCCTGCCTAAAACACAACTTAAAATTTAGTGCTAAGTAAGTGGTGGAAACAAATTGGTGTGCAATTTGAGAAAATAAGAAAATAACTTCATTAAAACCCAGGACCCCCAGATTCTGGCAATGCTGTCTTGAGTGGAGGGGAAGGGGATAGAGGAGGCAGAAATGGTTTACTGTATGCTGAGCTTTCATACTACATTCTCTGTAGTGATTCCCAGTGTCCACTTGCCTTGATGCTTGACTCTGGTTGCAGTCATAATTTTCTATTTCCCTCCATGCTCCAACTTTTCTGAGTTGGGGATCACTACAGACCATTGCAGAAAATTGCAAAAAGCACCTAATAGTTTTTTTGCCACTGATAAGTCAGTGTAGGGGAAAAGCAACCAGTGGCCAATTTGGTCAGGTCATTTTTAAATATGAACCCACCCCTATGTCTTTCATGTCCTGGATTATTTGCAGCAGATTAACAAGAACATCTGGTTTAGAATTGTTGAATAAGACCAAGCAAAGAGGGAGTGGGTGGGTCTCTCTCCCTCCCCCAATTAAGTAGTTCTGCACAATTGAGATGATGCTTTCAATTGTGTGCACACAAATCATTCTAGCTTATTCAACGAAGTTGTTAATTGGTTCTGTTGCCATGCCAGTATTTTATACTAAGTTACTGAACCTCTGGGTTGTACTAGGAACAAATAAACTCCTTTCTGCCAGAAACTTGGCTATGCTTGATTTAGGGAGCTCATAAGATGTCCTCCCAATGGCCTGCTTAGGCACCAGGCAGCAGATATGATTAGATCATTACTCAAAGAACACTTTTTAAGGAGCCCAACAATTAAATTGCAGAGCTTAGAGTTCCTTCCCCAAATGCTTTGACTCAGATAAGCCAGTACTATCAAAGCCTCTATCAATCCTTGCCATATTTCCCTGTTCAAAGTCGCCACTACCCCCATTAGTAATTTCCCTTATCAGCACTGGAAGTCATTAGATGTGCAGGTAGTCCTTGACTTACAACCACAATTGAGCCCAAAATTTCCATTACTAACCAAGATAGCTGTTGAGTGACTTTTGCCCCATTTTATGATCTTTCTTGCCACAGTTGTTAAAGAGAATCACTGCAATTGGTAAGTGGTAATACGGTTGTTAAGTGAATCTGACTTCCCTATTGACTGCTTTCAGAAGGTTGCAAAATGTGATCTAATGACTCCAGGATACTGCAACCATCATAAATACATGCCGGATTCCAAGGGTCCAATTTTGATCACATGACCATGGGGATGCTACAGCAGTTGTATGTGTGAAAAACAGTCCTACGTTTCTTTTCTTTTTTTAGTGCCACTGCAACTTTGGTCACTAAACAAATGTTTGTAAGTCGAAGACTACCTGTAGTAACCTGTTCACATTAAGCAGTAGGAACTGTCTAGTGTTCTGAATGAGAATTACTGAAGTACAATATAGACTGAATTTGAATACAGAAGAAAAGATTGGGTGGAACAGTGAATGAAATATCTTTTATAACAAATCCCATGCAGATAATATCACTGCAGAAGAGTTCATGGCTGGGGATTACTGTTCTTCAGACTCAGAAATTTAGCCCAGGAGCAAGAAGACAAGCCACAAGAATCACCTAGCTTGGTAAGATGGACAACATGCCTACAATAGGTGAGCTAGTAGTTCCGAGCAGTGCGGCCCTGTCGTAATTTTTGTATGATCCTTGGACTATTTTTGCCTAATACAAAGCTAGTAAAATAGGGCATTTGGAAGAATCCCAAGAGCATTAGAAGTGTCCCACTGTCCTGTTACACTAATTACTTGATTACTTTGGGGGTGCTATTTCCATTGCCAAAATAGTAGGCTTGGAGGCACCCAGAGAGGACACTATTTCCACTGTCAAGTTCTAGGTTAGAGACTATAGCTCACCCCCTTTCAATTAACCAGAGCGTAACTATTCTGATATAGAAGGAACATGCAATCATGACTCCAGTGGGAAAGCATTATTTTTAATAACATTTTGAAAAAGAAGCAGAATACAGTGCCAAGCATTTCAGCTCAGTCTGATTTCCCCAGTTACAACTGTAGAAAGTATAAATGGGTTGGACTATTGCTCCCATAGCCATTAGTTATACTACGCTGAATTTGCTCTGGGAACTCTGAAGCAGGTGAACATCAAGGTTGAAGTTGTTGGCTCCATTGCCGATGGCAAGGGTGGGGGGCATTCAGAATATAGCAGATGACCAGGATGCCAGAGGCCAATACAACATCCATATCATTATTGACTATAGTTTATTATAGTATTTTAAATTTATTATACATAGTACACAGTTGTACAGTTAAGACACTTGTGTTGTAATTTTTACTTTAAAATGTAATTTATTACGTTCTGGAACCAAATGGTGCTTATTCTGAAGTAAGATATATGATTGCCTAAAGCAATCTACTATTAACATTATAATTACATTTGTGTCTAAAATTATTTAGCTGCCTGTGTTGCAGCCATGAACTTCTTGCCCAGTAATAGCTGAACCATACAACTGGATAAGGAGAGTTGGGGGGAGGGGGACACACACTACTTGGGGAAGCTATATGCAAATTGTAAATCAGAACATTCAGCAATATAACTTTCTATGAAGATTCTAAAATTAAGGATCCTCTGATAAATTTCAGATGTTAACATTTACTCAGAATAGGTCAGGCACCAGGGGGTGGATGGGTGGGAGAAAACATAACCTGTTTCAATTTTTCCAGCAATTTGCATGCATGAAAGGATTGGGTGGTTTTTTTTTTAAATTAAAAATAAATAAAAACTATATCAAACAAGCAGAAATGAAGCTATGATGTTTCAATCTATACAAATTCGCCATAACAGAAAAGAAAGTGGACTAACACAAACTTGGCAACAATTGGAAATTTAAGCTGCAAGAAATCAATTACCACAACTGTATGGTCTTTCTAGAGCAGTATTTCTTAACCTTGATAACTCTTAAAATACATAGATTTCCAACTCCCAGCTGAAGTCCAAACATCTTAAATTGGCAAGGTTGAGAAACATTGTCCTAGACTTTTCTGCTTTTCACACAATTGGAAAGACTGTCTTGTTCCACAGTTTCATTGAGAAATAGTAACAGCATTTTGGAAAATAAATCTTGCCACAGACTTCACCCACAAAGGTGTGACAGTTCCTTCCAAGGTTGTGTACTTTGGAGACAGGCAGGCAGGCAAAGCAGAAAATACATATTTCAGAGGTCCTCTAGGGGGCACTCTCTTTCCAAATGTGTGATAAGAAAGACCAAGAATAAAAGCCAGGAATGTAAGCTTTCAGGGGAAACATTCTCCTAACTTAAGAAAAAGAAAAATTAGATAGATCCGAAAGCAGGACATCATCATCATGTTTTGCTTGGCTTTGGATTCATATCCTTTCTAGAACTCAGATGCCATCCAAGTGACTGGCTTCCCAGGAGTCACTGAGTGTGTCCAGCAGACGCTGGCGGGCTAAGGACCTTCGAAGGTGCATGCGATAGTCCTCCATTACCAAGTTATCCCAGCGTCGCAGCACAAAATGGTTTTCATTCAAGGTTAATCCAGAACATAACAGCTGATTCCGAGTTCGGAAATCTGATACTGTGATCAGCCACCTGCATAGGAAGACAAGAAAAGGGAGATGGCTGACCGACATGGTTTCATCAAGCTTCATTAAGATGGAAGGGTGGGGGTGTTCTGCTGCTTCTTCCCAGGACCCCATCGCTCAACAAATTCAGAACAATCTATTTAAAAGTTCAGAATGACCCCTTTCATGGGGCCAGTGCAATAAGCAAAAATGCCAAGAGCCAGTGGATAGATGGCACAGAGACAAACACAATGGAGTGTGTCTGAAGCAGATCTGGTTGTTTTCAGAAGCAGAGCCAAA
>JAPKID020006452.1:0-10654 GCA_026931265.2 Tropidonophis doriae | reverse complement strand
ACCTTGCCTTAGATCAGAGTGTCAAATTCACATTGTCACAGTGGCATCATATGACATATCAGGTCTTTTCCCCCTTTGCTAAACTGGCTGGGGGCAGGGCCAGCATTTGACACATCTGGCCCACAGGCCGTGAGTTTGCCACCCCTGCCTTAGATGAATCTTTTTAAATGCACAAGCCAGTCACCTGGCTGAAAGCCAATCTGAAAATAAACATACACTACAGTCTTGTGGCAAGTGATAGTTTTAAACACTCTCATGTTTTGTTTACTCTTCAATGTTGCTTGGTTACACTTAAGCTAATTGGAAAACTCAAAACATGATCTTTGCTAAAATATCTCTGTGGTATTTCCCTACTGGATATTAATTATTCAAATATCTCAGAAAATACAATAGACCAGACCATACAGAAATAATTTTAAAAGACAATATGAAACCCTAAGGTATGATTCACATATATGTTACGTAATCATTCTATATAGTTTTGTTTATTCTTGCAGATACTTAACTGGGATGGGCTGAGGATAGGAAGGTAATTGTCTCATTTTATCCATATCAAAGCAACTTTGTCAGGCCTGGCTCAAAATCATCCAATGATCTCCATTGGATATTTGGACTTAACATAATTGAGCATGATGTAGAGTTGAGTGTGATATAAGCTACATATATTGTTTTCTATTGGTTGTTGAGCATTTCTGGCTGAGAATAGCTTATTGGACAAACCACAGGATGTGCAATTCTGTGAAAAGAGGATTGTGTAATTTATTTATATACAAAAGAGCAGAGGAAATCTAATGTAACCTTGGGACTAAGCATATTGTATGGGCCCAATTCTTAAGATGTATATACATCAAAATGCCAAATTCTACAAAATATTGTATTAGTAACATCACATTTCATAACAAGGTGTTTTTTGTAGGAGAAATTCTTACCCTTTTTGAAAGGCAAAGGATAACTCAAAGATCAGGGGATATTCACTTAGCCCTTGTGTTAATTAATAGAGTTTTAGAAAATTAATGAACTTCTCCATCAATAAAAGTATTTAAAGGTAACTATTAAATAAGCCCATTTTCTGAATAATTTAGTGAGACCCTGATACTTTTCAAGTAAAGAATGAATGACTAAATAAAATTATCCCACTGCTGTGGCCTAGAGGTGGAGCTCTTGCCTCACAAGCAGGAGGTTGTGAGTTCAATCCTGCTTGGGCAGGGGGTTGGACTAGATGACCTGCAAAGTCCCTTCCAACTCTGTTAATCTGTTAGACAGCAGTTTAGTGGTGGCGCAATGACTAGAATGCAGTACTGCAAGCTAACTCACTACTCACTGTCAGGAGTTTGATCCTTACTGGCTCAGGGTTGACTTAGCTTTCCATTCTTCCGAGGTTAGTAAAATGAGAACCCTGATGGTTGGGGGCAATATGCTAACTCTGTAAAACATTTAGAGAGTGCTATAAAGCACTATGAAGTAGTACATCAGTCTAAGTGCTATTGCTATAGCAATATGTTGCATGTATTGCAAGTTGTCAATGAATAAGATCAGTGGTGGGCTGCTGCCATTTGGAGTGATTTGCCTGGACCAGTAGTTCTGAGCACTGGTTGGCCCTGCCCACCTGTCCCAATGCCATCTGGTCCAAGATATCTCACTTTCTGGCTTGCCCGCCCCGCCCTGCAGCCAAGCTGATTTGTGCGCCTCTTCCGTTCTACTATCCTTGGCTGACCTAACCGGTGTGCAGGAAGCTGTCCCCATCAAAAAAGCCTTGTTTTAGGTGTTGCGCGTAAGTGAGGAAGGCGTGAAGCAGGCGTGTGCATGCGCTCACATTTTCAGCGAACCTGTCGTTAAAGTATTTGTAGCCCACCTCTGGATAAGATTGCATGACTGGATAATTGGGTTTTTTTTTCTTGTCCTAGAAAATTGTGATAGATCAATGGTGAGTGAATGCAATTCCTGATTGACATAAAATATGCACGGGAACAAGATTTTCTTTCCTTACAAAAAGTGCTTTTGCTGAGATGTGCACTCTTAGCAGGAATCCTGCAAAAGTTATGTTAAATGTTATTTAAAATAATCCCGCTGCTCTGTGAATTTAATCACTAGCATGGCAGAAATCAAACATGCTTTTTTGGGGCAGAAACATAGTAGCTTTATTCTTAAATTTCTCCTGTGAGAGTCAGCCTTAGATTATGCCATCAGAAAGTCTTCAGGGGATTGAAGGCGATTATAATGTACTGCATCTTCTAAAAAAAAGAAAAGAGCTAGCAGACCATCCTATCTAAGAAATGTTCATTCTTTTCACTGAAGATAAATCCACAGGTCAACTGTGCATGGTGAACTCCTGACAAGATAGAATTGAGGAGGAATCATTGCTAAGTGAAGAAGCCACAATGCCAAGCATAGACAATTACAGTTCTTACACAAGGAGAAAAACAAACACTGAACTCCAAACAGCATGGGCTCCTTGACAACTACACAAGCTTTCCAAACACGACTTGCCTTTGGCAGCTGCAACTAAATCTTGTTTAGTGCTGAAAGGAAGAAAAAATAAATTAAGGCAGCAATGTGTTTCTGTTTAATCTGTAGAGGCGTAACATCTTCCTTTACGTTATTGCCCCTTACCTGGTCAGTGTGGAGGTCTCTAACTTCCCAGAAGCAGAACTTGGTCGCACTTTTTTCCTCAGAGGCATTACGGAATCGGAATAGTTGTCTTCCTAATTCCAGTGGCTGAAATCTTGGATTTGTTTTTCGTTCATAAGGCAACAGCTTGTGCTTACTTTTATTCAGGAGCCTGGAAGCTGCTGTTAGGTCTGTCTGCAATGCTCAGGTTACTGCAATCTTTGCACCTCCCTTAAGTCCCCAGGAGGTGTCTGGGAATAGTCCTAGCTACTGGTGGAGTTAAATGCTTTGGACACCTAATGAGAAGAAAGGACTCGCTGGAGAAGAGCCTAATGCTGGGAAAGACTGGGAGTAAAAGAAGAATGGGATGACAGAGAATGAGGTGGCTGGATGGAGTCAATGAAGCAATAGGCA
The DNA here is from genome assembly GCA_026931265.2 of Tropidonophis doriae. Lineage (NCBI taxonomy): Eukaryota > Metazoa > Chordata > Lepidosauria > Squamata > Natricidae > Tropidonophis > Tropidonophis doriae. Next base: position 7,633 of record JAPKID020006452.1, on the reverse strand, counting down.
TGAGCTTAAATGGACTCCGGGGGACGATAGGGGACAGGAAGGCCTGGAGGAACATTATCTATGGGGTTCATGTATTTCAGAACACATGTTTCTCAAAGTTATGACAAATTTCAAGAAGAACTACAGCAAATAGTCCGGTACAATATATTCATACCACTTTTGGCATCTTTCTGCAGATCTCCCACTGCATTCAGTAGGGATCAAATGGTCTTTTGATCCAGATGTGCAAGAGTTTGTTGTGTGTGCTGCACATCCCTGTGTTAGTTAAAGTTGGCAGGGGTTGAACTTTAGATGTAATCTGCACAAGTGGTCCTGAATGCAACAGTGAACCAATGGACATGTCTCAGAATCCTGATGTAACGATGCTAGTTCACAAACTGAAAGGATTACCAGTGTGTTTCTGAGTGCAGTTAAAGGAGCTGATGGTCATTTATAAACTCTTTCACAATCTAAGGACTGGATTCTCGTGGGATCACCTCTCTCTGATTGTTTCTGCCTGTCTGATTAGATCTGACAGGTTTGCATTACTTAAACAGTGTCACCAAAAAAAGTGAGTTGAAAAAAGGGGTGTTCCCATGAGGGGTCAAAAACATTATAACCTTGGTGGTCACGAGGGTACAATCAAAGCTCAGCCCTATGTAAAAGTGGCAGGACTTCAATCAATATCTGTAGCTTCCATCATGAATTTTTGGACATCTCTCCCTCCAATGAAGGGGAAAAATAATTTTTATGCCAATGGGGGGAAAAAAACTTGTGAAAAAAAAGCTACAAATCAGATGCTCATTTATACAAAACACATGTACACAAATTGTCTGGTGAGCTCAGAATCTTTTAACTGGAACACAAATGTGAAAATAGCTCTAAATGATTCCAGAATGTCCTTTTTTCTGTTGGGTTACACAAGACAGGAATGTGGCTGTGAAGCCTTTCCCACTTTTCTCAAGTATTGTTTGCTGTATTTCTGATTAAACAAAAATACGTAGAGAAATTCCGAAATGATTCATAAAACACTTCTAGACAGAATATTTCAGAAATGTAAGAGAACAGGCACCATCATTTTAGGATCCTTGTACATGTTTAACTTGTTTAGTAAATCTGTGTAAGAATTGCAGTGAAAAATGTAATCAACAGTTGAGCTGAAAGGCATTTGCTCTGAAAATATCCCAATTTTTGTGATACATGGTGTTGTAATCACATAAACATCACAACCTATGTACCTGTGTCAGATGCCTTGACAATTTACCACTGGCTGAGTCCACACATAACCCTAATCTAGGATTGTCAAACCGCATCTACACAAAACATTAAATCATAAACTAGTTTGCAAATCAACCCATCTGTTTCTCATAATCTGATGCCAAAATCAGGCAGGTTATATCACAGGTGACTCAATCATGTTATGTGATGGATCGTGATGGATCATGAAGTTTTTTGCCTTTGCAGAGCTGGGGTGGGTGTGGCCTGCATGTGATGCATCCGGTCCATGAGCCCCAGTTTGACAGACCTGGGTTATAGTATGCTAGGATTGCACTAATTCTAGAGCTATGTAAAACATTTGAAGGTAGCATATTGCACCAAAGCAGCTTTCCTAGATGTATTAAAATAACTGGGTATTGTCCCTCTTACATTGTAGCAAAGCAGCTGCATTTGCTTTGTCCTTGTATTTAATTCCGTGCAATTTTATTTGATTTCACTAAAGAGCAGAGCATTATATTTTTATCCTTCCCTATCCCCATACCCACACTCAGCTGTATCTGGAAATAAGTGTTTTCATAAACATTCTAATTTGCATATGTTTTGATTAGGCTGTTATGAAGCACAGCAGGAATATTATATATGCTATCATAATGTCAAGGGTCTTAGAGTTCTAATAGCAGACTTACTTCCAAATAAGTGTGCAAGTGATTGTGAGCCTTAACTTCCCCCTCTAACTTCGTTCCATGGCCTTGGATGTATTTATGGTTTTCAATGTAGATGAGTGCTGAATTGATTAAAAATAATATAAAATAAATACATACAACATAATTATTTTCTAATGAGGTTGCTTTGGTGTTTTTGGTTTCTGACCAGATTAATTTATAAAGCAATGAACATAATTAATATGTAAAAATATGGCTTCAAAGAAATAAAGAAGTTCATTGAAGAATGAAAATCTTGCAATTATTGTTGATTAATTAAAATGGAATGTTTAGTGACCAAAAGTTAATGTTTACAGAGAAATGTTCACAGAAAATATGTAAATACCTAATGCCAGATAAAAATAGTTTTGCAATGACAAAAACTCTTATAGCATTCAGCTTTTTCATACTCTGAGATGGTGCTTTTAAGATGATACCTCCTACTTTTACTTGTGTAAATGTAATTATTTAATTGTGCCTATGTATTTTATCTGTGCAAATGCAATTGTTTAATTTTGTCTTTTGGGGATTTTTAACAGTTTTGGTATCAGTATTTTGGCTGAGTATTCTAGGGGGTGCAACCCTAACAAAAGTGGAAGGGATCAAGTTGCAAAGAAAAAAAGAAGCAATTTGTCAATTAAAACTCATCCATTTATTACATTTGAAAGGTTGGAGTCCAATTAAAATGTTTGATCGTTGTGGGAGTATATTTAAGCAAAAATGTGTGTGTGTGTGTGTAAAATCTTCTTTATTTAAAAATTTCTCAAAATTGCAACAAGTCAAACAAAGGTGTGTAATTAATATAATTAATTAATGTAATCTCACAGCAGGATAAAAATCAATTTCCAGTGCAACTGGAATGGATTAAGAGTTTTGCTCTGTAATATATCAAGCATACCACATCTTAAGTAATAATAACTGAACACTGCTTCAATTCACACTATATTGTCAGTGCTAGGGAACTATTAGTACCACTGCAGTTTTTTAAGATTTGTAAAGAAGCTCTCAAGTATATAGAAAAGTAAATATAGTCTTCAAATGGTTTACTATTAAGACAGATCATAAGGATATTGCATTTTGAAACAGTCACCCTTCCATTTTGATGAATTTTCTTCTGAAAAGTATCAGACGCATCTGATTGGATTTTCATCTGGCTTCTTTGATGAGGAAGGTCTTTGTAATATTTTGTCTCCACTGACTCGATCAAGGAAATTCTGAAGGATTATTTTTTCTGGAGAAAAATGGAAAGAAGGTTATCGCTTCCATCTGAAGAGTCAGACAAAATATATGCCATTAATTATTTCTAATTCAGAGTATGGATTGGTTGTCAACAAGATTTGTCTAGATGTCACACTAAAATAACTCTCTGTATGTAATACATATTAATCTTTTTTTAAATGCAAATTACCAAGGAAGCTTTGACAAGAATTAATGACTAGGAAGGGATTAACATGTTGTGGTATATATATAAAAAATATTCCTCAAATCATGGCATTTGTCATAATGTGAGGTTTCTATTAAAAGCAAATTATTTCCGTTTGGCAGTTTTCATTTAACCCGAAGTAGGAAAGGGTTAAAATTATAAAACTGTATTCCCACATTTACTACACTGCCCATTATTCCCTGCCCTACCCCAACACACATTAGCTACCCAAATTTCTGTAATAATCTAAAAGCTTTAAGTCTCAATAAGATCTGACGGTAAAGGTTCCCCTTGCACATATGTGCTAGGCATTCTCGACTCTAGGGGACGGTACTCATCTCTGTTTCAAAGCCAAGGAGCCAGCGCTGTCCGAAGACGTGTCTGTGTTCATGTGGCCGGAATGACTAAATGGAACGCTGTTACCTTCCCACTAAAGGTGGTCCCTATTTTTCTACTTCCATTTTTACATGCTTTTGAACTGCTACATTGGCAGAATCTGGGACAAGTAATGGGAGCTTACTCCATTACGCGGTGCTAGGAATTTGAACTGCCGAACTTTCTGATCGACAAGCTCAGTGTCTTAGCCACTGAGCCACTGCGTCCCAATAAGGTCTAGTGGAGAGCTATAATACAGTAATACCTCGTATTAATACTCTTTTTCTCATTGTCAGGCATGCAGACATCCATACTTCCAAACAGAATCTGCTTCCACTTCTGCTTCTCTCTATCTGTTCAGTTGGCTATCAAGGTCTCCTCTAAGGTCAGATGATACTACTGACTCAGATGCTAATATTGTTTTTCATTTCCCCAAAAGATCTCTAAGGTCTTGGAGATGAATTAGTATAAATAATTAGAAGTCGTTGCTCAAGTATACTAGGAGTTAATAATTTTGTACTTGAAGATGGTTAAACCATCCCCAAACAATGCATATGACATCCGCAAAACCCAAACATTTTTTAAAAATCAATAGCTTTCAAAATTCTGATGCCTCATATCACTTTATATGAAAATGGTGAACAGCTTTTAATATAAATACATTACCTTTTCTAACACTCTTAATATTCATTTGTTGGGTCATGGTGTCTGCCATATTAAAAGACCCTTAACTCCTACTTAGTATGATTTAGGTTTATTTAGGTAGGAAACAGATCCAGGTCTTGAAAAAATCTTTGCAAATGGAACACATAAAAAACTTACCATGTAAGTTTACAAGAATCCAAAGTGGCTGCATGTGTAGAAACTGCGGTTTTGAACTCCTGGTGTCAGAGTGGAGTGTCTAGGCAAAAACTAGTCTATACCTGCAGGGAGTTACTAAAGATTGGATAAGGCTGTCAGACTCTTAAACACAACCACAATCACTCCACGCACAAGTGGAAATCTATGACTAGTTTTTCTTTTTATTTGTTTTCCCCCCACCTAATTACTTGCATAGGGATTATTCTTTATACTATTTATGTTGTTTATGTTTTTTGTCATGGATTGCACCAGTGAGGCTAAAACCAATTTCATTGAATACATGATGTAGAATGACAATAAAGGTTATTCTACTATGTAGATAGAAAGAAGAATCACCAAGTCTTATCAAATGCAACATTATGAAGTCCTATACAAATCACACACACACACATACCTACCTGGTTTAGGAGCTCTTTCCACATATTCTTTAATTTCTTCTGGATCTACAGAATTCAGAACTGATAGGATATCAAGATAATCGTTTCCAAAATCCTTCTGATAGGTGGACAGGTGTTTGCTATGTTCATGATTCCAGATCTGAGCAATTGTCATTGAAGGCACTGTGCAGGCAAAGCAGTAACATGTCAAACTAGAATTCAACAAAACTGAGTATTGTCCACTTTTAAAACTCTTTTCTACCTTCATAAGAAGTGGCATGGTGTTGCCCATACACTCTGTTCTCTTACAATTATAGGCCTTGAATATGTGGAAAGCTAAACTGTAATTGCTCACTGAGAAGAGTGGGCAGAGTAGCAGAGTGCTACTTTAGATTCTAAAATTGATACTCTTAGAGTAACCCAAGGAGAGGATGCCTGGGAGCATGAGCAGCAACATGGTGGACTGGTGATCTTCTGCTAGGAGAGTAGGGATACTTGCACCACAATGGTGACTAGCATTATTTAGCTCAGAGCTGGAGCACATAAGCTTCTTCCCACAGCACTTATTCTTCTGAAATTTGGTAACAAATCTGAATACAACCTCATTTCTCTCCTTTTTATTACAATAAGGGACAAAATGGCTCATGCAGACCCCATGGAATTTAATGCAGAACTACCTAGGTTATAGATGCTGAACATTGGCCTAAAAAATCTTGTCTATTCTAGTGCAGTTCATTGTCCACCACATTTGTGATCATTGGAAGCTGGAAAGAAAAAGCTAACCATGGCAGAAAAGTCACCTGCATGGTTTATTTATGGAACTATATAGTTCAGCTATAGAAAAACCCTGCTTACCAGCACCCTTGATGGGAATTTTACGTTTTGCATTACACCCATATTTCCAAGTGAAATCCATTAATTCGGGTGCACGGATTTGTGGCTGATAATGGCGCCTGACTTCAGTATCTGGTGGCTTTGGGATTAATGTTTTCCAATCTGGAGGGGGAATATCATCATCCCTTGGAGAACCTGAAAAGGTTAAATAACACATAAAAAAAGAATTATTGTGAAAGGAATAGGGAAGGGGTATTAAATGAAAAGCAAATAGCAGAAAATTATTTTGATTGCAGTCTTAAATGCACTTGAGAGTAAATTCTATTAATCTCACCAGGGCTCAAATTGAAGGATGGTACCTGAAAGGGATGGGTTCCTACCGGCTGAACAACCAGTTTGCTTCATCCGAGCTTTGAGCGCACGCAGTTTAGCAAAAATTGAACTTCCGCATTGCAAACAAGGAAAGGAGCAAGGAAAACAGCTGAAGAGTGGCAATTCAATCTGCCGCCACTGATCAGCTGGGCTTTGGAAGCAGAAATAAAGGTCAGTATAACCCGGGTGGCCCCACTTTCACAGAAACAGAGAACTGATTCTTTTTCGGCTTGTAGTCAGAGCTAATGGTTTTGGCGAACTGGTCCAAACTGATAGGAATTCACCACTGGTACCTTACCAAATACCCCACATGTAGTTTACCACAAATTCACTGTTAGGAGTAGACTCCTAATGTTGGGTAGGGAATATATAATACATGATGACAAATGGTCTTTGTTGGTTTAAGATGTTTGAATTCAATTAGAAGCTGTAATTATCTCGGCAATAAGAGGAAGTCAAGAGAGCACATTCTCTGTCTCTGCTGATTGCTCTCTACTTCATTGCTCCCTGATTGATCAACCATGACTGACTGTTTGAAGAAGGAAGAACAAAGAATCGTAAATTGCGACTGTAAGCAATTGTTTGTTTAAGGACTTTGTTTCACTATGTACTATCACTGCTTGTGAAATAGTAGTTTAGTTTTACACCACCAGTAAAACTACTTGTTTTTACTAGCAGTGTCTGAGATACTATTTGTGTGTTTACTAGCAACGTTTCTCTAGCTGCACATTCCACTACACAACTTTCTGCCTCCCAACGGAGATATCCCCAACATTCACCATATAAACATTCAATGCATGACTTTGTCCAAAGAACTCTATTTTCCATGTTCTCCAAGGTTGGGATTCTGTGTGTAGTTACTTTTTATAATTTCCTCTTTTTATAATCAGAATGTATTCTGGGGATGTTTTCAGCTTTGAGTCAAAACTTTTCACGTGCACTTCATTACATATTTCAAGAGAAGGAAAGAAAGCCACAACGCTCACCTGGTTGCATTCCTAAATAATCTCTCGTGTATACTGTTTTGTATTGCTTCTTTAGCACCTCCTCCAAATCTTGTTTATTGAAAGGTTTTGTCCAGGGTGAAAAGCTATTTGTAGGCAATGCTGCTTCTTCACGAGGCAGTTGCCATATCAGGAAACGCTAAAATATGGGAAGAAAATGATAAAGAACAAAAACTTTTTAAAAAGAGAATCCATCCAAATGTGCTTTCAGTTATGTCTTTTTAAAGCAGTTTAATTTTTTTGTGATCTTTGTAAAAGATGCCTGTGATAATAAATATTATGTATATTTTCCATAGCTCTGAACTGCTTGTTTTAAATGTTTATCAGTAATAGTAAAAAAAATGCCGCCAAAGAATGATGGTGGATGGACACCATCAAAGCTGACACCAGCATAGAGCAGGGGTCTGCAAAGTTGGCTCTTTTAAGACTGATGGACTTCAACTTCTAGAATTCTGGGAGTTGAAGTCCACCAGTCTTAAAAGAGCCAAC
>JAPKID020006451.1:0-10655 GCA_026931265.2 Tropidonophis doriae | reverse complement strand
AGTTGTAAGTTGAGGACTAGAGAACCTGTACGTATCACCCTATAACCAGTGTCAAACGGACAATGACTCTGTAGAGATGCTCAGTCATCCAGGTCATGGTTGTCCCAAGGGTGCTTGTTTCAGGAGCCAACTAGACTTTCTTGTTTTTTCTTTGAAGTCCTTTCACTTCTCATCCAAGAAACTTCTTCAGCTCTGGAAGGATAATGGGGAATGGAGGGCTTTATATTCCTTGTAGACAGCTGGTCATTTGCATCCTTTTAGAGCAGGGGTCTCCAACTCCCAGGCCGCGGACCAGTGCCGGTCCGTGGCTTGATAGGAACCGGGCCACAGGGCCGGAGAGGAGGAGGATGAGGGAGGAAAGGGCAGCCCCCTGGACAGAGCACGCACCGGAGAGAGCAGGCGCGGCCGTTCGTGCCGTTGGAGGCCCTAAAGGGCCGAGTGAGCCGACTCCCCCCCCCCCCCCGCTCCTCCTCTACGCCAGCCAGTCCGCAGAATTTTCTTTAAAATGAAACCGGTCCCTGGTGCAAAAAAAGGTTGGGGACCCCTGTTTTAGAGGGTGGTTGAAGCACTTTTGGAGGTTTATCTGATTCCTCAGGGTCACCTGAATGGGGCTCCTGGTTCTTGTAGTCTGCGGGGAAAAAATCCTTCCATTCCTCACTATTCTGTGTCAGAGCTGAAGAAACTTCTTGGATGAGAAGTGAAATGTCTTCAAAGAATAAACAAGAAAGCCCAGTTGCCTCCTGAAAAAGCACTTCTGGGGCAGGACTGACAATGTCTTCAGGTGCCAAGTTATAGAAGCCAGAATAATTTTGCATAAAGTTACAGAATCCAAAACAGCAAAAACAACCATCGCCATCATCATTACCATCATCATCACCATCCTGATCTTCCCACCTAAAATGCTGCAAGATTTAGGCACCCTTACAAGATTTGAATCACTTACAGGCTTCCTTATCAAACCTCAGAGAAGCGTTCACGCAAATGATCTGATTGTACAATTCGTACTGGTCACATCCTGGTGTCTGATTCAGATATGTATGTCATGTCGTTTGCTCAACAACCTGGTAGCGTACGTATCATTATTTGCTCCTTGTGCCTGCACTTCTGATGCCGATGGAGCCATTTAACAATTTTAAAGAATGGAACATCGCAGTTGCCTTTGGGAGTTGCTTTACTTGCTGTGAAGTCAATGAGCACCCATTGCCAAGCCTGGCCTTAAAATATGGTTGAGGGGGCAGAGGAGACTTAAAGAAATAGAAAGGGTTAAGATGACAGTAATGATGAAATCATCTTCTTTCTGAGCCATGGTGGCACAGAATGGTGGTGGGGTTAGAGTGCAGTGCTGCAGGCTACTTCTGCTGCCTGCCAGCAGCCTACAATTTAGCAGTTCGAATCTCACCGGGCTCAGAGTTGATTCAGCATTCCATCCTTCCGAGGTGGGTCAAGTGAGGACCCAGATTGTGGGGGGCAATGTAAACCAGAGAGGGTTGTAAAAGCTAAAGGTAAAAGTTCCCCTGGCACATATGTGCCAATCGTTCCCGACTCTAGGGTGTGGTGCCCATCTCCGTTTCAAAGCCAAAGAGTCAATGCTTTCCGAAGACGTCTCTGTGGTCATGTAACTGGCATGACTAAATGTCGAAGGCGCACAGAACACTATTACCTTCCCACCAAAAGTGGTTCTTATTTTTCTACTTGCATTTTTAAAAAAAAAATAGTATTTATTAAATTTTCCAACATTCAAAAGACAAAACACAAAACTCACATTTACACTTGTAACAGCTTTTCCATATCGGTGTCCATATTTCTCATAACATCCTATTTACAAAAGATTCTGTTTCTATATCATTATCCTAAATTATATCCTTATTTAGATACTCTCTATACATTTATACATTTACCCTTTATGCCTTAAGTTTTACGTTTACTCTTAATACCATCTATTCCAAATTTGATAGTGCTTGGTTTCTTCCCTCTCCTTCATTTCCATAGGCAGTCTATCCATTTCTGTACATTCATAGATTTTCCTTCTTATAATCGGGTCTGGGGCAGGTGGGGGGCATCTGTTTGTTTCCAGTTCTGTGTTAATATGATTCTAATTGCAGTTAAACTGTGTAATATTATGTATTATAATTTTTTTTCTCCATTGTCCCATCAAATATTCCCAGGAGAAACAATTCCAGACTTCGGTTCTATCCTTTGCTCAGTTATCTCTTCCAGCCACTTCCTTATCTTACGTCAGTATTTTCCAACCTTGGGGCATCTAGTTGCATTTTTACATGCTTTCAAACTGCTAGGTTGGCAGAAGTTGGGACAGGTAATGGGAGCTCACTTTGTTACGCGGCGCAGGGATTTGAACCACTAACCTTCTGATCGACAAGCTTTCTTTTCGACAAGCCACTGAGCCACTGCATTGTGAAGTGGTATATAAATCTATGTGCTATTGCTATTTCTCCATTCCCCATGCATTTCAAACCTCTGACTTGTCCTTGGAGTGAATAGTACCACAATTAAGTGAAAGATTGGGACGGTAGTGGGGTGGGACCAGCTCTCTTAATGCTTAGCTGTGGCAAAATGCCAAACCTACTTTGACATGTCCTAAAGGACTGGATGTAAATCTTCAACATTTCTTCATGGACAGAAACTCTTTTTTTTCTGGGTTCTTACAAATTACTTTAATTTTCTGTGAATCTACAAAGCGGGGGGAAAACCCATGTTCCCTCACATATATTTCACCTGGGAAATTTGAAGTAATCCCATTACGCACCATGATGGATTGTGTTTTAAAGTTTACTGGAATGATGGCAGTATAGCAATCAAGAAACAGCAAGATAACGCAGGATTTTATATTCTCTAAATAGCACAGAGTTTATGTAAGAATGGTTGCCATCATCCTTGAAGGATACAACTTGTTCTTCCAGGAACAATATTGCAGTTTGTAAACAATTTCCGATCAAAGCCAACTCAAATCTTAAAGGAATTATCACCAGAGGTGGGCGGGCTGCTGCCAGTTCAGGCTGATTCGGACCAGATCAGGCAAACCAGTTGTTCCAACCAGCAGCTGGGCCTGCCCATCCAGTAGTATCTTGCCCTATATAATTGCCATGTGTTTGATGGCACATGCATGCGCGGAGCTGCTCACATTTTCAGTTCAGGGCAAACTGCTTGTTACAATATGTGATGCCCACCTCTGATATTCACACTCCATTTAGTGCAAAGTGTTGGGAAATATTTCCTCTCTGTTTCTCTTAAGCCAATGCTTCCCAAAATTGGATACAAGCAGGGATTGCCTATCATAACAGGGTCAGAAGCCTTAGTGCCCAGTGGCTAGAGTGCAGTACTACAGGCTACTTCTGCTGTCTAGCAATTTGGCAGTTCAAATCCCACCAGGCTCAAGGTTGACTCAGCCTTCCATCCTTCCCAGGTGGGTAAAATGAGGACCCAGATTGTTGGGGGCAATAGGTTGACTCTGTAAACTAGAGAGGGCTGTAAAAAGCACCATGAAGCGGTATGTGTCCAACTGGCTGGAGAAGTCTGGGAGCTGAAGTCCTTCAGACTTAAAGTTGCAAAGTTTGCCCACCCCTGGTCTAAGTGCTATGGCTATTATAATCATCACAGCATCTCCATGTCATCTGATCAAAATTCAGGCACTTGGCAACCAGCATGTATTTACAATGGTTGTAACATCCTGGGATCAATTGTTACTATTCATGATTTTCCCAGATGGCTTCTGACAATTAAAGTCAATGAAGAAAGCCAGATTTGCTTAATTACGTCCTCATTTGCATAACCCATGCAGTGATTTGCTTAACAACCATGGCAAAAGGGTAACATTGAGCATGATTCACTTAACAACTGCCTTGCTTACCAACCGAAATTACAATTGTGCTGGTACGTCAAGGACTACCTGAACAGCATATGTTCATAATAGAAGCCTATCCAAATTCAAGAAAGAATGGCTTCTATTCATACAACCCATCAGGCAGCAAAGCAAACACAAACCTTTGCAGTTTGGTTTTTAAGAGGGCTTAAATATTTATAAACACTGCAAATCTTTTGGATGCAGATATAGGTGGTTCTTGACTTACAACAGTTCATTTAGTGCCCGTTCAAAGTTACAACACTACCGAAAAAAGTGGCTTATGAATGTTGCAGAATCCCCGTGATCACATGATCAAAATTCAGACTCTTGGCAATTGACTCATATTCATAGCGTCCTGGGATCATGTATCCCCTTTTGCGATCTTCTGACAAGCAAAGTCAATGGGAAAGCTTAACCCCGTGTTACTAACTTAACAACTGCAGTGATTCACTTAATAACTATGGCAAGGAAGGTTATAAAATGGGGAGAACCTCACTTAACAAATGTCTCATTTAACAACATAAATTTTGGGCTCAGTTGTCATGGGTCAAGGACTACCTATATTGATACAACAGACAAGTGAGAGAACAGTTGGGGTTAGATATTGGCTTTAAAAAAATAACACAAAATCTTGCAGTTGCTTGTAATCAAAATGGCCAGTCCTGAAAAGAAAATTCTGTCTGAATGGTGTCATTTCCAATATTACCATGTTTCCCCAAAAACATGTCAGGGTCTTATTTTCCTTTGATCCCTGAAATAAGCATTTGGCCTTATTTTTGGGGAGATCTTGTTATTTTGTAATAAGGCATCGAGTGTGGTTACCTCATGGCTGCTGCTGTGTTGCAATATTTTCGAGGAGGGCTTACATTTGGGGAAGGGCTTATTTTAGCACCTGCGCTCAAAAGCCCATTTGGGCTTATTATCTGGGGAGGTCATATTTTCAGGGGAACATAGCTTGTTAAGTGGCTTTAAGCTTCTTACTCATAACTAGTTATTCAGGTCATAAAAATATAATCTAATATGATTCAACCAGTGTTTATAGCTTTACAACCATTCAGGAAAAAAAATCACCTTGATTCCTTTCTCTGGTCTTAGGAAGGAATACTGTGTAAAAACTTAGTACCTCCTCACAGTTGTTTCATTCATCAAATCAATGGGGTTTTTTTTCCTGTCATGAGACCCATTGCTTCTGAAGAAACCATGTTATTGTGTTTCTCTGAAAATAAGAACAGGGTCTTATATTCTTTTGACACCCACCCCAAATAAGTGCTTGGCCTTATTTTCGGGGAGGTCTTATTATTTTTGGGGTGCAGGAGGCGCTGTGCGTGGTCACCTCATGGCTGCTGCTGTGTTGCAATATTTTCAGGGAGGGCTTATTTTTAGCACATGCTCTCAAAAGCCTTGATTGGGCTTATTATCCAGGGAGGCCTTATTTTTGGGAAAACAGGGTAGCAGTGGGGAAGACCAAAAACAGCAACAGGAATGACCTAATGTCAAAATGGTTGCAACCCAACTGCCTCCTTTTCATCCCCACTGCCACAACGTTTTGTCCTTTTTTAATCCTTTTCTTTTTCTCTTTTCCAATCTCTTATTTCCCTGCTTCCTTTTGGCTGCCAGAGACCAAGGTCCCTTGGGCTCAAGGGCTGATTTCATCCCCACAACTTCACATGTTATTTGAGTGTGACAGATTTTTGTAATTAGGATTAATTGCTAATCCCTCCCCTGATTTCAAGAGTTGCACCTGGCATAGATAGATATACTTTTCACATGGTGAGCTTTACAGGTAGTCCTTGACTTACGACCACAACTAGGGCTAGAATTTTGGTTCCTAAATGATGCCATTGTTAAACCAGTCATCACATTACCAAACCCAATTGCACAACAATGTTAATGTGGTTGTAAAGTGAGTCATGTGATTGTTAAGGGAATCACATGACTGTTAAGAGAATCCGGTTTCCCCAATTGACTTTGCTTGTCAGAAGCTAGTTGGGAAAGTTGCAAATTGCAATTGCATAACCATAAGATGCTGCATAGTGATTGTGTGACTGTGGTGTGACGGTTGTATCTTCAAGGACAGATCAGTTTCTCTGAAGTTGTTGTAACTTTTAGCGGTTTTTAAATGAATAGTAAACAAGAATTACCTACATTTAATCAGGGTTCTTTCAATCCACGATTGGTTGGGTTCACACAATCTGCTAAAGGAAAAACAAAGTAAACCATATTTAAACTTAGCATATATTTAATAATCTTGGTCACATGCTCATGTTCTCCTTCCATTTGCTCCTGTTTAAAAAACTGTTCTTGAGTTCTGTTTTACTCAAGTTGTCTGAATTAACATAATAAACAAAATATTTCTTTCCTTATATATCCTATTTCAACCTGGGATGCAAAACCTATGCCAGTATCAATCATCATTGTCCACATTGTTCGGGTTATTATCACATGTCATAGTTCAGCAACATCTGGTAATGGAGGGGATGTGAGCGTTTTCTGAAATCGCTTAAATATTTTAAAAACCGTGTGGTCATTCACTACTGCATTGAGACATGCCACTAGATGGTGATAGTTCTCCTGCTTCCCCATCATTGACAAGCATCTTTTATTAAGAGTTCTGAAGAGAACTATTGGTTTGGACAATATAGGGCTCCAGAATTACAGGAACTAAATGAAAAAAAAAATCAAGCAGTTACAGAATAACAGTTGAAAGGGACTTTGGAGGTGTTCTAGTCCAGTCTAGTCATATAGGGTCCAGGAAATCCTATATGATTTCAAACAAATGGCTGTCCAATCTCTTTTTTAAAATGAGCGTGTTGGAGCAGCCACAAAACATCTGGAGGCAAGTTGTTCCGTTGATTAATTGCTCTATCAGGAAAGTTCGCCTTAATTCTAGATTGCTTCTGTCCTTGAATAGTTTCCATCCATTGCTTCCTGTCTTGCCTTCAGGTGATTTGGTGAATATGGTAGCTTGACTCCCACTTCTTTGTGGCAACCCCTTAGATATTGGAATACTAGTATCATATCACACCTAATCCTTCTTTTCACTACACTAGACATAATGTTCTTAAAATGTTTCATCCTCCAGTCCCCAATCTTGCTCTTCTCTGCACTCTTCGTAGAGTCTCAACAATTTTTTTTAATATTGTGGCAACCAAAACTGGATGTAGTATTCCAAGGGTGGTCTTACCAAGGCATTATAAAATGGTACGAACACTTCACATAATTCTCTTCTTCTATTAATCCAGTCTGGGACTGCATTATGCTTCATTTTTCACATTTTCACATTTTCATGAAAATCAGCAACTTTCGTCATTGTAGACACATGATCTTTTTGGAGAGAAGATGGTGTTAATAAATCCCACATAGTGTATGACACTTTATAATTCAGTGTATCTTGCATATCTAGCAAATTGAATAAACCATAGTTACATTATACTGAGTTGACTTCACTACTTCTCCAACCTATCAATTCTTCTCTGGGAACAGAATCTATATGGGGGAAAGGTCAACTGTGAAAGAGTGTCTGTTGTAACGTGTGTGTGTGTGTGTAAAAGATCTCAAATATTGAGAATCATCCTTGTTTCTTTTTGCCCATCCTATTTGGATTTCTGTTTCATGGGCCTTTAGACATGATATGAACAGATAAAGATCGACTTACACCTACAATTAAGCCCAAATTTTGTGTTGATAAAGCCAAAGAAAGTTATAAGTGAGATTTGTCCCGTTTTATGACTTTTCTTGCCATAGTAGTTACTATAAATGAAACACCGCAGTTGTTAAGTTAGTAACATGGTTGCTAAGTGAAACTTAATTCCCATTGACTTTGCTTCTTGGAAGGTGGAAAAAGGTAAATCACATGACCCCAGGACACTGCAACCATCATAAAAATAAGCTAGTTGTCAAACATCTGAATTTTGATCACCATGGAGATGCTGAAAGGGTCATAAGAGTGCAAAATGGCCATAAGTCACCTTTTTCAGGGCTGTTGTAACTTTGGTCACTAATCAAGTGGTTGCAAGTCAAGGACTTGCATTGCTTTTATTTTTTTCTATTTTTTTTTTCAGTTGCTCTTTGGCAACAGTCTTTCAGTCAGGTTGTGGCAGAAAAAAATGCCACACTACTATAATTTCATTAAAAGGCCAGCATCTCTTAGCTCTTCTTTTTCTTGAACAGGATGAACTCAGGGCAGTCCTTAAATTAATCCTCAACCTGCACATGTGTGTTTTTTTCCCCTCATCCCTCCCAACCACTTTTCCTCTTGTGATATATTTTTAAAAATATATACCTGAAAACAGGAAGTCTCATTACTGCTTTTTGCTTTTTCACTGCAAGCTATGTGTTTAGGTAAAGGTAAAGGTTTCCCTTGTACATATGTGCTAGCTGTTCCCGACTCTAGGGGGCGGTGCTCATCTCCGTTTCAAAGCCGAAGAGCCAGCGCTGTCCAAAGATGTCTCTGTGGTCATGTGGCTGGCATGACACAATGCCAAAGGCGCACGGAACGCTGTTACCTTCCCACCAAAGGTGGTCCCTATTTTTCTACTTGCATTTTTAAATGCTTTCGAACTGCTAGGTTGGCAGAAGCTGGGACAAGTAACAGGAGCTCATTCCGTTAGGCAGCACTAGGAATTTGAACCGCCGAACTGCCGACTTTTCTGATCAACAACCTCAGCATCTTAGCCACTCAGCTAACGTGGCCCTTTTTAAGCATGTAGTTTAGGCATATACAAATCGTGGCCAAAGAAACTGGAAAACTGTAGACTTTTCAGGCCATCCCTGTTGATACACTTTAATATCATTATCTGTGATAATTCTGATTTTTGTGCTTCAGCCTCGTTGCTGATCTTTGCCTTCAAAACTTGAGTTACGGCACAATAGCCAGCTGTCCTTTTCTCGTTTTCCAACTCCTGTGGAAACCTCTTTTCGAGCGCCAAAATTTGGTACAATACAGCTTTGAAGAGGAAATATTTGAAAGGTGTTTCTTCTAAGTTGACAATGTGTTTAATTTTGTAAAATACTTTTTTTTTAAACGCTGTCTGCTTTTTTGCCCCTATCTCAGGCAAGCCTATACAGTACACATACCAGCCTTTGCTTTTCCCCGCCAAGAAATGCAGACAACCAATAATAATATACTTTTTTTAAAAAAGTGACTCCTGGCCTGGATTTCCTTTCTTTGGAAGCGGTGCAAGTGTAGAGGGATTAAATAAAACAATGGCTGGGGTTTGCCATTGTTTTGCTGTGGTTCCCTTGAAGCCAGCTCCTCTTCGAGCCCCATCTCCAGCAACATATTGTGAAGTCAGCCATTTGGGGTCACTACAAAATAAGACCCACCCATCTCTCTTTCTTTCTCTCTCTCTCTTTCTCTCTCTCCTCTGCCTGGACAGAAAACTGGTCTTTCAGCCAAAACAAACTGGCTACATATTTCCCAACCATTTTGCCCCCTCCTTTAGGAAGAGTTGGGCTGGCATCCAACACATCTGCAGTTATGGTCAGTCTTGCCAGCTGGAAAACCAGAGGCTGTGACGTTAGTGAAAGCTGTTTGGCCTGACGGTTCCCCAGATCTCACCCTTTCTACTCTGGGGGTGGGGGAGGAAGAGGAGGAGGCTTCCCCTCAAGGTAAAAGCAAGGACTTTCTTGGGACAACAGAGTGCCTTCAGAGAGATTAGATTGGCTTCGGCACCAGAACGGATTTAAGGGCACATGAAAAGCTCTGTAAGAAGGAATAACCACCAGCAGATCTTAGTATGTTTCCAGCAAGGCTACACCATCATAGCCAACTCTCGTAAATCAAGAATGAAAGGGCAGAGTTTCCCAGACAGTGTCCATGCTTCATGCTTCACCGTAGTTAAGAAAGATGTGGTTTAGTCACCCAACTTATGCGTCTGCATTGCACAACAAACCGTAACCTAACCACAGAGATTGGATTCATAAAACAACCTAGGTTGGAATGCGGTTGACTCGTTTGTGAGCCTGCGTCATGCAAGCTCACAAATAAATAATGACTTTTTTTTAAATGTGAAGGTATAATTAAAGTTTGTGTAACTCCCCATGCAAATACTAACATTCACTTAATAGTTATTTCCTTCTCTTCCTAGGAAATACTGAGAACTGTAGTCTTGAGAAACAACCCTTCCTGGCCTATACACCCCAGAAGTCTGTAAATTACCATAGTTTCTAATTGCAAAATAAGTTTTTAAAAAATCGGGGGAGAAAGTAAACCATGTTTGGCAAATCAGTAGGATTTATATCCCACTTTTTGCTACTGTATTGTTTTAGGTTAGCATAAAATCTGGTGACTTGCTTCCAAATCCCTATCCCACATTTATAAAACTTAACAACGTGTTCCCCTCCAGGGTTGTATTCTTTAAAAATGGAGATTTTTCTCAGCTGGCCAATGAGATGTTCCATCCCACAAAATGCATTCAAAGATACTCAGCTTTAATCTTATTTATTTGGCAATATTTATCACATAATGCTGATTCATCAGTCATGCTAATCCATAATGTGATTTGGTTTTGGATTAGCATCCTGGATAAACTAGCCATTATTGCTTGTAAGGGAATTCCTAATTTAATGGATAAAAACCAATCATTGTTTATTTAGTAAACCGTGTCTTGCTGGAATGTCATTTATTTTCTTAGGAATGTATAGTCCACCCCTACCTAGAGTATACACTTAGTCCAGCATCATTAAATCCAAAGCAATATGCATAATGTTGCTTACAGTAGTTGCTTACATATGCCTATTTTTTTCAGTGTATCAAATTGGGTTTACTTCTGGTATAATAAACTGAATTTATAAT
>JAPKID020006450.1:0-10655 GCA_026931265.2 Tropidonophis doriae | reverse complement strand
TTTATTAATGGTTATAGAACAGGCGTATTATTTACTGTATTTTTAAATACATACTTCATATATTCTATATTTTTATTTTTTATATCACTGATTTTATTGATGCCTGTACACCGCCCTGAGTCCTGGAAGGGAGAAGGGTGGTATAGAAATTTAATAAATAAATAAAATAAAATAAAAAAATAAAAAAATAAATGTCTAATGTTGGATTTTCCCCGTTACCAGAGGGAGCTCACTTGTGGAGTACTCTGAAGCTATTTCCATAGCAACTCCACTGCACTGTACAATAGAAGCCATTTTACGGCAGTACAGTAGAGGCCATTTTAAGGCACAACACACACCGCAAGGGGTGTTAGGGAAGTCTTACGCACACACACACACACTTGTTCCCAGAGAATGTCATCTGTGTATCAACTTGGTTGATAACAGTACAACAGAACATAGTGACCACAGTTTGGGAGATTAATAAATATATTATTTCTTCTTCTAAGAAAAATATTATTAATAATAATTATAATAAAATTTGGTTTATGAGTCATGCTATTAGGAAAACCAGACATATGAAATAAATTGAAAATGAAACATGTTGCCTGTTTAATAGTAAATCACAATAGCAACAAAATACAGAAAAGAAAAGAAGGCAGATGAAAGGAAGGAAGAGGTTGAGGGTTGGAATTCAACCCTAGTCAACACAACCCTGGTCGGAATATAACATCTGTACTCTGCCAATGTAAAGAAGCTCATATCTCAACCTGTCCTATACTGTATGCTTCCAGAAGAAGAACAAATAACTTCTATGACATTCAATTAACCCTAAGAAATTTTTCTAACAGTTGTATTTAAGTTCAAAATTAATAATTTCATATGGGCAGACTTTGAAAGAAAAGAGAGAGAGAATTAAATTTTGATATTGCAGCATAGAATCCACTCAGAGTTACCCTTTGAATACATTCATAATGTTCAATATTTCTCCATAAAATTGAATTTCTTTCTTTGTTCTGAAGTAATATCAAACAAAGGAAATAGTAATGGGATGGATGAGGGAGAGGCTGTAATAAAGGAATTTGTAGCTATAACTAGATCTAGATACAGATATATAGAATGCTGATATAGCCTAGGTAAATTTTCGCAAAACTGTTAAGAAAAAGTAAACAATGCACTTATATGAAAACTTTGCAAAGAGGCTCATTGTAATCCTGTTTTGATTCTGCTTGCTATCACTCATGTCAGGGATACCTATGGTGGTCTGGGTGAAGTGGGAGCGAAATCCATTGCCTCCAGCACGTGCCCAGGGGGTAAGACGGGGCAGCCCCTCACAGGCTCCAGGTGGCTCTGCAGATCTAAGGCTGACCATGTTCTGGTCCAGATGGCTGCCACCAAGTTTTAGATCAGTGCCCAGCCACATGGGTCCAAAGCACCGAAGGATGGTCCTTTGTTGTTTCTAGGGCAGCCCTGCGGGCCAGACTTAACCAAATCGTGGGCTGGATCTGGTCCGTGGGCCTTGAGTTTGACACCCTTGTCCTACAGTAATAAAATACATTGAGATTGTCCTTGCAATATCTGCCCATAATCCAAGAAATTGGTCCAGGTTCAGGTCAATCTCAGCCCAATCTCTTTTTCTCTCAAGAGCTTCCCGTAGCGCAGGGGTCCTCAAACTTTTTAAACAGGGCGCAATTCATGGTCCTTCAGACTGCTGGGGAGGCCAGACTGGCTGGTTGGGTGTGGCTAGATAGTCATGTGACTAGATGGGCATGGCCAATTTAGCACTCCATTAAAACAATGCACACAAATTAAACTTTAATTTGTTTTGCTCCTGAGGGTGTTTTATTTCCTTTTGTTTGCATGTTGCTCTTTGGGCTGATTTGTCTTTGTACTAGATGGGTTTTTCAGTTGTTCAGGAATCTAGGGGTCCACATCAGGAAACTCAGTTTTGCAGCAATTCTTCTCAGCTCCAGGGAACTTACAATCAACAATTCTTCCCACCCCTCTCTCTGTGTCTATCCTTCTCTTTCTGTATCTCTTGTAACTCTCTTCCTGTCTCTCTCTCTCTCTTTCTTTGTCTATCTCTCTAACTCTATCTTCTGGAGTCAAGGAGGTCAAAAATAGGGTGTTTGGATGCCCAGGAGGTCTCTGTGCACCCTGTTTTTGACCTTCCCTGCTTCCAGAGGAACTCTGCGGGCCAAAAACAGGCATGCAGGTGCCCTGGGAGGCCTTTGTGGCATCTCCTCCACCTCCAGTAGAATTCTGCTAGCCAAAAATGTTGGCCTTACCTTCCAGTTCCAGCCTGGGGGCTCGCAAAAGTAAATCCTGGCTTCAGCTGAAGGGTGAGGGCTGGTGGGTAGGCGAGGCAATATGGGCAGGGCAGCCCCATGGTCCTGCATGGGCTGGATTAATGACTTTGGCAGGCCATATCTGGCCTGTGAGCCGTAGTTTGAGGAACCCTGTCATAGAGGGTTGTTACTGTTTTGCTACCACTCATGTCAAAGTAGATTTGGTAGGCATGGGATGGTTTCTTTCTCTTTGTTTCATACTGTTCTCCCAGTGAAAGAGCACAACTGGGTATCCATAGAAGATATTAATGTATTTGCTAATTCAGAGATTGATGCAAAAGAGGCCAGAAGTGTCTTATGAATGAATTCATTTGGAACTGAAAAAGATGGAAACAGATTGATTGATTGATCCATTCATCCCTTGACATATCATAGATCCTTTGATAAAGAGAAGTTTAACTAAAAGAGATGGATTGATTCACTTATCTTGTACAGAATACAAATAGAAGAGGTTTTTTTTTGTCTTTATCTGATACACATTTCACAATACAACTTTAAAATAGCATCCCCTTGAGAGCGTTACTAAATAATGAGCTGAGATTTCACATACATCATCATTTCTCATATATAGAGAGATAGAAACCTAGCTCAACTAAAGTTAATTATCAGCTGTTGCTTGCACAATAGGGAGACAAGATAATAACTTAATTTGTATATTCAATCATTCTACCTCTTTTCATTTTTCCACCATTGACCAAGGCCAAGGCAAAATGAGAACTAAGGAGACAGTTACTACTATAGTTATAATCTAAGTATTGACAGTTATTATTATTGATCCCCTCTGTCTCTGTATCTCTCTTACTTATCTAAGTGAACAGTTTTCATTATTTATATTCCAGTTGGAAGAAACAATTGCAAGAATAGGGGGAGCAGGAAATTGATGGTGCCACACCTCTCTCCCACACACAGAGGAAAACACAACTACAACCTCTTCAATTAATATGAAGCTATTGGTCTTGCAAAACTTACTCACCCAGTCCCAGGTGCTCAACGTTTGACATCCAAATGACCACCATAAAGTTGTCCTTCCAACCTGGAAGGTGGTTGAGTGATTTACTGAAGGTGGTTGAGTGATTTACTGTTTACTGACTTCCTCTCCTGCTCTGACATCATACTGGTCCAGAAAACATGGACTGTTCATAACGTGCTATTAAATGGATTTCATTGATTCATGAGCAGGACAGCTAAGAGCACGGAAGAGCAAAAGGAGATCTGGAAGTCCTAGTCTCCACTCCACTACATACCATTTTAAAGCACCTCTCTTGATTCAAGGCATTAATCCAATTGAGTCACAGTTGACAATAAATGTTTATATACCCCCTGTGAAACAGAAAGTAGACACCTAGATGTGTATTTCATTTATTAGGTGTCTTTCATGAAGGGAGATGTTGCAAAGTAAGATATAAACCCCAAAGTCATGTCACCAATACTGTTGGAACTGAGAAAGGTGTGCAGCAAGGAGGTATATTGGCTTCCCTCTTGTTACAGGATGGGCCATCTCCTCAACAAACATGTTCACTCTCCAAAGCTAGCTTTCAAGATCACCTCTGTTTTACTCTATGCAGATGACCCACCAACATTCTCAAGAACCCCTAATGGTCTTACAAGAGAAAACTAACACAATATTGCAAGGAAGACCAGCTAGAACTCAATGACCAGAAAATCATGGTGTTTGGCAAAAGGCTGCAGAATCAACCCTTGAAGATAAATGGCCACAAGACTGAGCAGGTCTCCTGATTCAAATATCTGGAAATAGCAATAACACTTTAGAACACTTCGTCCTGTTTTACATCCTCTCTACAGAATCAGCATATTGCAAAGTCAGTATATTGCCCCCAACAATCTGGGTCCTCATTTTACCGACCTCAGAAGGATGGAAGGCTGAGTCAAACCTGAGCTGGTCAGGATTGAAGGAATGAACTCCTGGCAATGTGAGCAGAGTTACTCGGCAATAGTGCGCCATAATAACCATGCACCATCACAGAATGTAGCCTTACATTCTGCCAAGGAACTCATTTTCCACCCATGAATTCCTCAAGACAAGAGATGACGACTACATTTCTGCAGCATTCAAATTATTGGACATTAAGCCAATATCACAATTTCCCCAGATGGACCCTTTTTCCAATTTTGCACCATTATTGTTCAGTCCACGTTTTGGGCCCTTTGAGCCCACAAATATGTCTCAAATGCTACCCAAAGGTGAGACATAAACCTCATGAAAGTAAGCACTAGGGTGTGTACTCAACTACTGACTCAGACTATCCCTTTCTCCCCTTTGTCCCATTATGAGTGATGATTTTCAATCCAAGTGAAAAAAGGCAGTGGCAACTAAAATCTTGTCCTTGGGCTTCCCTCCAGGCTATCTGGATATGATCAAGCCACTGCACTCATTAAACAACATGTAGCAGATAGAGTGCCAATTGGACCTAACTTAGTCTTCAATCTCCACTGACACTGAACCCAACAGAAATTCTGCATCCTCTATGGCATATTTAAATAACCTCAAAGTACCTAACCACCAAAGGGTCCCTACTGTGGTACAATATAACACCATCTCCTCAGCTGTACTTGAAGACCAATTCAGGAAGATTCTCCTACCTAGAAAGACCCTATCACACAACCTTGCATCCGCAGAAACAACAGACCGTGCATTTCTTCTGTGTCTATACTATAGAGACATTGGTTCACCTCCCTGCTACTTGGTGACATCAACCCTACTATAACATACAATGTTGCCAGGTTCTATACCGCAGCACTTAAAATCTGTCAGAAGTAGACTTGTGCCATAAACCAGTTTTATTAAACACTTAGCTTGTTATAGTAATTTTTATTGTGATAGATTTAATTTGCCATGCTCCCCATATACACCTATTATATATATATATATACATATATGTTATTTTTAAGAGCTGATTAAATTGTAAGAGGCCAGGATGGTACCATTTCAGGCTCATTAGCTCTCTAGGGCAAAAAACAACAGGAATTGTAAAAAAAATACCATTTCGGGCTCATTAGCCCTATATTTAGTTTTATATGTATGTATATCTTTCATACTGTTAGTTCTTTGTACCTTACCTTCCTTGTTCTGATTTGTGATCCTAATAAAGGCTTGATTTGGAGGCTACAAAAATCCTTAATATAAGAGTTTTCTAGCCATCTACTCAACAGATTAGAGCCTCTTTTAAAGGCCTAAGCAGGATTTTTATGTGATCTTAACCAGATTATATTTATTCAAGGTTAGTTCTACTTGTATCTAACTATCACAGAACCATATCCTGGACATATGGGTTTTGTGTAATTGCCTACGACACTGCATTCTTCTGGTCCGCAGACCATGACAAAAACATTGCAATAACAGTTGTCTGTAATATCTCTGCTTTTTCCAATGCTTACACAACAGATTAACTGAATTGGAAGGGACCTTATAGGTTATTTAGCCCAACCCTCCCACTCAAGGAGACCCTACACCATTTCTGACAAATGGCAGTCCAATCTCTTCTTGAAAGTCTCAAGTGATTGAGAAGCTTCCACAATTTCTGAGGGCAAGTTGTTCCATTGTTTGATTGTTCTCACTGTCAGAAAGTTCCTCCTTATTTCTAAATTGCTTCTCTTCTTGCTTAATTTCCACCCTTTGCTACTTGTCACCAGGTGCTTTGGAGATTAGTTTGACTCCCTCTTCTTTGTGGCAGCCCCTCAAATATTGGAACATTGCTATCATGTCTCCCCTGGTCCTTCTCTTCACTAGACTAGTCATGCCCAATTCTTCATATGTTTTGGTCTCCAGTCTTCTAATCATCCTGGTTGCTCTCCTCTGCACTTTTTCTAGAGTCTCAACATCTTTTTTATATTATAAATAAATTATTACTTATATTATTATTACAGAGCAGTCCCAAATACAATACAATCAATTAGATTTAAGACAAAAATGGAGTGCAGCACACTGATTTCAATGGAACATATTGCTCTGAAACTTCATACAAGAGTATGACTCATCAATTTTTAATGCGCAAGATATACCTATCCAATCATAAATTAAACTGAATATTTATTATTAATGTCTTCTTATTTCCCTAACTCCAAATTTGAGCAAAATATTTTTAACTTAATTTGGGAATGGTTTTTGCAAATTAAATCTTCATTCAAAAGGTTGCTTTTTCTCTCTCCAATTAATGCAGTAATAAAAACACTGGAAAAATAATATGAATTCTGTTACTCAAACAACACCAGTGACCTGTTAGCTATTTAAACCTTTCTCGTAGCGCTCTTTTTCTTTTCTGAATGAAGCAGTTTATATTTTCAGCCTTTAATAACTTTTAATTAAAGGAGATTTATGTTAATATATTTGATTCTTGTATAATTATATATCTCAACTTTCTGGCACATTGATACTACATTAGGGAAATCAAAACTACTTGAATCCTTTTCAAGGGGCTTAAATTCAAATTAAAATAAGCATCACTAAATCTCTTTTCTTTTCTAACTCATTCATGTTCCATTTTGTACATCCCTGAAGCAAATAGTAATGCCTCTACCTGAGAGAGACAAGCACATATTTTAAATATATATTATTATTAAATATTATTTTAAAAAGCATTAGGCTGTATTACATTTTTAAGAAACACAATTATTCTATATCTTGAATACAGAGAAGTTCCTAATAGATCTGTAAAATTCCTCTTTCTATGATTGCTGTATTTATTCTGTTACTTTTCTGCTACCAACCTTTAGAGGAATAGCTACTATGATAAATGGCAAAGAATAATAAATCAGAGACCTTCAATCACTGCCCCTATTTTCAAGATCTTATGCCATTAATGTAATTAAAAGAACAAATTAAAAATGTTGAATAGAAATGAGCACTCATTCACACGCTCCCCCTTTAACAAGACAAATATATATATAGATAATATTCGCCAAGCATGGCAATAAATGTAGCATGCTTCCAAAAGACAAATACGTAAACCAGTGCCATACCTTTTTAAAAATTCCATATACTCTGTATGCTTGATAAGGCCAGTCCTCATCATTATTGTTTGGAAACATTGCCGATCAATAGCCCAAAGTTTCACATTTACGAGAGCTGAGGGGAAAAAATGACAAGTGGAATTTTGATTAGTATATTTTTATTTAAGAAAAACTTTGTAAATTGCAAAACCAATGAGAAAACCTGAAAAGTATTATTGTTTTTTTCTATTTTCAAACCAAGAAAAGTGAAACAAAACATATTGGGCAATTAATATTATGGTCTGTGTTCATTAATTCCATATTGTAACTTGATATAAATAATTCATTCTAAAATTGGAGGCAATTTTCTGGAGAAGTCATGAGTTTAAAAAAAGATATCATTTCCCCCCGAAAATAAGACACGGTCTTACATTTTTTTGACCCATGAAATATGGCATTGGGCTTATTAGAGGGGGAGGGCTTATTATTTTCTGGGGCAGGCAAGAAGCAAGGTGTGCCTTTTACCTTTCCAGCTCTGTCACATTCCTTGCCATTGTGTCCAGGAAAGCTGCTGGTAAAAAAGAACCCTTCTCGCGAGTTCTATCAAACTTTTTGAACTCACAAGAAGGCTTCCTTTTTTTATTTTTTTTACTAGGGGCTTCCCTGGATACAATGGCAAGGACAGCGGTGGACCTGGAAAGGCAAGAGGCGCGCCTGGCAGCCCAACACCACCCACTTCACCCCAATGATAAAGGCAGACTTCTCACAAGTTCTATCAAACTTCTTCTCGCAAGTTCTATCAAATTTCTTGAACTTGCGGGAAGGGTTGTTTTTTTTACTAGTTGCTTCCCTGGACACAATAGCAAGGAACGTGACGGAGCTGGAAAGATAAGAGGCGTGCCTCACTTCTCCCCCCCACCTGCACACACACACCCTTGCTAAAGGAATGGCAGGGATTGGAACCAGGCAGGCTGCCTCTACCATTGGGGCGAGGTGGGTGGTGTTGGGCTGCACGGTGCGCCTCTTACCTTTCCAGCTCCGTCACGTTCCTCGCTATTGTGTCCAGGGAAGGCCCTGGTTTAAAAAAAAACCTCGCGAGTTCAAGAAGTTTGATAGAACTCACGAGAATGGGGTTTGTTTTTTTTACCAGCTGATTTACTGTACACAATAGCGGGGACTGCGACAGACCTGGAAAGGTAAGAGGCGACCCAACACTGCCCACTTTGCCCCAATGGTGTCCCTTAAGTCGGGGGGGGAGAAGCGAGGCAGGCATCTTACCTGTTCAGCCCAGCTGTGTTCCTCACCCTTTCATCCAGTGAATCCCCTTGTAAAAAAAAAGCTCATGAGTCCAACTTGTGAGGTTTTTTTTTACAAGGGGATTCACTGGATGAAATGGCAAGGAATGCAGCTGGGCTGGACAAGTAAGAGGCACGCCTTGCTTCTCCCCCCCCCCTCGCTAAAGGGCCAGTGAGGAACGGAACCAGGCAGGCTACCATTACCCTTTGGGCGGGGTTGATGGTGTTGGGCCATGGGGCGTGCCTCTTACCTTTCCAGGTCTGCTGCAGCCCTCACTATTGTGTTCAGGGAAGCCCCTGGTAAAAAAAAAACAACTTTCTCGCAAGTTCAAGAAATTTGATAGAACTCACAAGAAGGGTTTCTTTTTTACCAGCTGCTTCCCTGGACTCAATAGCGAAGAACACGTGGAGCTGGAAAGGTAAGAGGTGCGCCTTGCTTCTTGCCCACCTCGCTAAAGGGATGGTGGGGAAGGGAACCAGGCAGGCTGCCTTTACCATTGGGGTGAGGTGGGCAGTGTTGGGCTGTGAGGCAGGCCCCTTACCTTTCCAGGTCGTCCGCGGTCCTCGTCATTGTATCCAGGGAAGCCCCTGGTTATAAAAAGAAACCCTTCTTGTGCATTCAAGACGTTTGATAGAACTCGCGAGAAGGTTTCTTTTTTACCAGTGGCTTTCCTGGACTTTCTTTATTTCGAATTTATATCCCACACCTTCTCCTAAAAAAGGACCCAGGGCGGCAATGGTAATGGACACAATGGTGAGGAATGCGGCGAAGCTGGAAAGTTAAAAGGAGTGTCTTGCTTCTTGCCTGCCCCAGAAAATAATAAGCCCTCCCTCTATAATAAGGCCAAGGCCATATTTCGTGGGTCAAAAAAAAATATAAGACCCTGTAATATTTTTGGGAAAACCCAGTAGGTTTTTTTGAATCTCATATTTTCCAGATTTCTTGAGACTACAAATTTCAGAATTCCTAGCAAGGGTGGATTACAATCCCAGCCTGTCTGGATACATATATAGGATAGTGTATATTCTTAAAATATGGAATAAGACATCAGTAAGAGATCTTATATTTTAAAGAAGTCAACTGGGTGTGCTAGTAGAAAAATAAATGAGATACTTAGTTGATATGTAGGACATGAGCTGGAGAAAGCTAAGACATTGATTCCTGTGATTTGAAGTTTACTTGTACTGAACATATTCCATGCAAGGAAGATTAATTGGTAAATTTTAGAAATGCAGAATATTACATTTCGTTTTCTCTTGGAACTGCTGGTTTGATGTGGCATAGTGAATACAGCTTGCAACTATGTGACACTGCAGGAAAGAGCAACTTTTTAAAAAAACATACAAGTTTACCTGCTTATGAAAAAATGAGTAGTAGAATTGAAAATGAGACTTTGTAAATTCTGGAAACATTTTCTTAAGTGGCGGTGGGGAGAGAGGAATCTATATAATTTATATTTACTCCTCACCATAAATCCCTGTGATTATATCATACAAGGAGTCGCCAAATCTCATCTGGTAGTAATTTTAATACTTGCCCACTCTACTTTTCTCAGAAATAATTGAAAAACTTCCAGTATTCTTGCTGCCATCAATGTAGGTTCAAAGGTATTTCTGAATTTTCTTTATGGAAACTGCATATTCTTTGCTTTCCCCAGGTTCCACCCTTAAGATATCCTTTGCATGTGATAGTAGGCCACAAATTTTATTTCCATGCTAAGAAAATGCCAAAGGATTTTTTCCTATTTTATTAGCTTGAATCAAAGAAATAGTATATTTCTCAAGTTAATTGTTTAGATTGACATTTCCTGAAGCAAATAAAGGATGTTTCATTTTGAGCAAAAATGGAAAAGTGAAATTTCAACCCAGAATTCTCAATCAGCTTTAGGAGGGGTAATTTTAGGAGTGGTTTCAGTTCATGATTAAAGGATTGGTTTGGATCGTTGTCTTACATGCAGGGGGGTGCATTCTGAAGAGCAGGGGTCTCCAACCTTTGCAACTTTAAGTCTGAAGGACTTCAGCTCCCAGAATTCTCCAGCCAGCAAAGCTTTTGACTAGAGCAGGGGTCTCCAACCTTTGGAACTAA
>JAPKID020006449.1:0-10655 GCA_026931265.2 Tropidonophis doriae | reverse complement strand
GGCCCCCACCCGGCGCTCTGCCTGGGTGTGGGTCGCCCGCACGCCGCCCGTCCGGTGGGGGGCCCTTAAAGAGCCCCCGTACCCCCGAAGGGGATGTCAGGGAGAAACAAGTGGCGGACGAGTCAAGGACTTGTCCGATGCCTCCGGCGGCAGGAAGTGGTCCAACTTCATGCATTTTTAAGACCTGGACCATAAACTAAAATGCAATAGAGACAAATCAAATTCTTTCTTTCCTCTTTCTCTTTTCCATGATAAATAAGTAATGTACTATGTTGTATGATGAATGGAGCATTACACAGGATATTCTGGGTACTAAATTGTAGGATTAAAGCATTTTAGCAGTAATCCTATGGCTGCAAGTCTATGCATCAATGCTTAGGAAAGTCTCTTTGGACCATACAGGGTACAATTCAACAAAATGTGATAGGATCATGTCACTAAGTATTACCAATTGCATTTTAAATACATTGAGATGTAAGTATGCATGTATTAATTGTGCGATAAACTATTTTGATCCCAAAATTGCAGTCTTTTCCATTTGCACAAACTGGCTAAAGCCTTGTTTAATCTTTACTTATTTGATTAAATTTACTATGGCTGCCCACAGTCTACTGAAGTGGGCGGCCATAACTAATTTAATGCAATAAATAAACGCATACATACATACTTTCTATAAAGGATATTTGAAGAACTGAATAAATAATAGTGATAAGAAATGATATGCGTCTCTTTGAACAAATAAATGTGGATTTAATGTGAAATTGATTATCTTTTACTAAAATAGATAATTTTCCTCTAAGATTAATTTTTCAGTTGAAAAAAGGTCTAATATTATAACATCAGTTTCAAAGATGATCTGAGGAGATGAAAGAAACATTAAATAGTTTAATATCAGAGGTGGGTTTGTCCCAGTTCAGCCGAACCAGTAGTGGTGGCAGTGGGAGGCTCCGCCCACCCACCTGGAAGATTCTGTGCATGCACAGAAGCATGGTTCATGTGCAGATGTATTGCATGCATGCACAAGCAAACCTGTAGTAAACCGGTTAGGAATCCACCACTGCTTAATATATATTCTAGGTAAACAATTTAATATATCAGATGTAATAAATTGCAAAAGTGATATTGTGTATTATCTCCTATTAGTAAATTATCACTACATTTATTGTGATGTTATTAGAATAAACAAACAATCCCAAGTGACCCATATACTGTCTCATGAATACTGCATAGAACCTGTTACAGTACCTAAACCCATCAAAAAAGGCTGTTTGCCATAAACTTTAGCTTGTCTAAAGTTAATGATTAATATAGTCTTCTACTTGATTGCAATGACCTCTGGTAACCCTAAGAACGAACTATATTGAAAACCAATATTTCGAACACGTTTGCAATAAAGAATGTCCTCATGTTTTCTTTTTGTTCAGTTTGTAAAATCAGCATTTTAAATGCAAGATAAGTCTTAAAAAAACCTTGCCCTTTCTTTGCCTTTTACTAAAGTTATGTATATCTTTTTCCAAAGGTTTATTGAAGACATGAACCTACTCACCTAAGAAAGACAAGCTAAACATAGCAACATATCTGTCTGAGCCTTTCTGAAGGAAAAAAAAAAAGCTAGAACAAGACAACTTTAAATTCTTTCATAACACAGGGGAGACAACATGCAATGTTATAGTCAGCTAAGCTTTAATTTTTTTAAACCAAAAGATAATTCATTTAATGATAATATTTGGGAATAATTTCAGTTCTAGATTTTCAGTCTAAATATTTTATTTTATTATTTTATTTTATTATATTATCACTGAGTCAACCATGGCCCATTAAGTCAATCAGCTATCATCAGACTTAGAAGTGTATGATCCATCCAACTCACATCTCCCAGCTGGTATCCTTTATCTTTCTTTCCAGGCAGAAAGAAGTTCTCCTTGCTTTCCCTGTCCCAGTCCCACAAAGCCTCCTTTTCCTTTTCTTTATTTCTTAAACATTAAATTACAACATAGAGGTATTGCTATTTTGTTCCTATAATGTTGAAGTCTCAGTTCTTCCTTGCTGTAAGGTTTCTCCAGACCAACAGAGCACCCGAGAAATAAAAGAACAAACTGTTGATTTGATTCCTGTATCACCAGAAAAATAATGGTAGGTATTAAGGGGGTAAAGAAAGTTAATTTGAAAGGAGAAATGTTGGAATGGCACAGTTGTTTACAAACATTTGGGAAAATAAAAGCTCAGGGACTAGTGAGAAGAAACAATCATTAAAAGGAAAATGAATAGTGGTAGACCAATCCACACAGAAGCTAATAAGTAGGGCTTTGTCTTCCCTATATAGATGAAAAAGGCAAGTAGCATGGGAACAACCTGCGTTGGCCAGTGCCTGGACTAATACCCAACACAACCTTATGGCCAAACCAATGCAATCCACTAGAATTTAAGGTGGTTTATAGCTTGGATTGCAGTGCCAAAAGTCTACCTGATTAATGGCAATGGTAATAGGAGGGAAGGAAAGAGAAGAGAATATAAATAAAAGGGAGATTCCTATATTGAATAAATCAGTATATGTTTCCATAAGCTCTCTTGCTGATGCATCATGCATTTGAGACCAGAAGGGCCAGAGATTTTAAGAAGCAGATCAAGTAGACTGCAATGCAGATATCAAGGTAGCTTCCCCCATTTGGATCCCTGCACAGGTGTCAGGCTGAAAATCCTTTTATGCTAACCATGGATTCAGGAAGAACACATCTAAAAAGCATTTGGCTGGGGTTGGCCATATTACTAATTTTGCTAGCTGATACAGTTATGTCTAAATCACATTCAACATAAAATAGACTCTGTAATCTATCAATGTTGCATTCCCAGCAAAAGATATCTCCATTGTAGTCCATTAATTCTCTTGCAGCGACTGCAGGAAAAGCAACAACCTTTAGGATGCATTAGTGGTATTGATTGATCTGTCGGTAGGTATTAGTAAACAACAATGTCCTTTTTCCGGGAAATAGCACTTTTTATGGTGGCCTTTCATTATATGTACCTCTCCAGTTAAGAATAATAAATTATTACAAGAATAATTTGCTAGTTTCTTATTTTAAATAGAAATAGGAACCCCACTTTAGATTGACATTTCCTTTTCTGGATTTTAGGCCAAAGGTGAACTTTTGGAAAGTTTGTAATGAATTAATCTTTTCTCAGAATTAATTAATTAAGATGTGAGATTGGGAAGGAGTGAGTTTATTACTCAGCACGGTAGCTGCCAGGCTTCACTCATGAACTTAATCTTGACTGAATTTGGAAATGTGGCAAAAGAAAGTGTGCATTCTTTTTTAAGCAGATGAAAATCAATGTCAGATAGAAATCGAATGCAAATAAGTTTTCTTTTTGCCTGCACAATAGGATTGACTCCTGGCAACTATCTAGACAAGGCTGTACAGTTTTCTATGCAGCCTTTTCAGAAATGATTTGCCCTTGCCTTCTTCCTAGGGATGAGGGGAAAAAATACACCCAAATCTAACCATTTGACTTTCACGGATAAGCCTTTCTTCAGTTGCAGATCCCAGAATGCCCCTTGTCAACTGAGAAGCTCCATGAGATTGAACTGGTGAAGACATGCCTATAGTGTTTATTGAGAAAAATAAGAAGTGACCATGATCAAGCAATAATATAAGATATTAAGCTCTTTACTATGGCAATAAGCAGAGTGAAGCATGTGGGAAGGCTGGACTCTTCAAGGAGAAAATGTGCTATGAGTTAGATAATATCTGGTGGAACCATTCAAGATTTGTTTTTTATTTATTTTATTTTATTTATTTGTGAACAAGTACAAGGAAACACGTATCAGTATGGACATAGAGATGGACACATGAAAAATGGCACAAATAAATGAATATAAGTAAGCCAAACATAACCATAAATACATAAAATGAGTACATATAATTGGGAACAGTAGGACAGGGACGGTAGGCATGCTGGTGTGCTTATGCATGCCCCCTTAGGGACATCTTAAGAAATGCGTAGGATCCACGGTAGACAGTTTAAGGCAAAAGGTATGGGAGTTAGAGGAACTAACAACAGAATCACGTAGAGTGTTCCAGACATTTACTACTCTATTGCTGAAGTCGCATTTTCTGCTATCTAAGATTAGAGCGATTTTCTGCTATTAGAGTGGATTACATTTAGTTTGTATTGATAGCCTTTGTTGAAGTTAAAGTAGTCGGTAACAGGTACGACATTATGGCAGATAATCTTATGTACTAAGCTTAGGTTGGAATGTAAATGGCATAGTTGAAGGTTATCCAGGCCTAAAATTTCAAGCCTGTTGGTATAAGGAATTTTATTGTGAGCAGAGGAGTTGATTTCTCTTCTTGTAAAATACCTCTGGACCCCCTCTAATGTATTAATGTCTGAAATATAGTGTGGGTTCCAGGCAGGTGAGCAGTATTCAAGGATAGGTCTGGCAAAGGTTTTGTCTGCCCTGGTTAACAGAATAGCATTACCAGAGAGAAAAATTTGTAAATAAGGTTGACAACTCTGAATGCCTTTTGGGTAATGTTTGTTACAGTGAGCTCTGGGGCTTAGATCTTTTGAAACAAGTAGTCCTAGGTCTTTGACAGAGTGTGGGTCAATTTTAGATTGTTTCCGCCCAGCTTGTATTTGATGTTTTGATTTTTATTGCCAATATATAGGCATTTGTTAGCAGAGTTTTGGAGTTCTCAATTGTTTGAATTGTTTCCCAATACATAATCTAGGTCATTTTGTAGGGTAGTTGAATTATCTGTGGTGTTACATAGTTTTATATCATTGGCAAAGAGGACACAGCTGTTTATAATATGATCACAAAGGTCATTTATGTAAAATAGAAAGAGTGTTGGTCCAAGAATGCTGCCTTGGTGATCATGATTTATGCTGCCTTTGCATAAAAGCCGTTCAGTTTTTGGAAACTGAAGAAGTAGAGATAGTTCTCTATAGTATAAATGCTATTGCAAGTGATCTAGACCCATAAACATCCTGATGATATTTAATTTTATATTGCCATTTCAGGTACTGTGGAAGCCTAGAGGTATAGCGGAAGCCTAGAGGTACTGTGAAAGTCCAAACCTATGTCTGGAGTCTCTGAGAAACGGGGATATATTGAAACAAACTTGTCTAAATACCAACAAGAGAAGAGTTATCATTTGGCCAGAAATACTGTGCTTACATTAATATACCATAATTTGCTCATAGAAGTCACTTTCCCTCTAAAGCAGTAGCCCCTCTTGGACTCTAAGATCCTTCTGATAGGTGCACCAGTTGTTATTCTGTTCATATCCCTTGGCAACAGTGTTTCATGTTTTTATTACCACTCATCTAGATTATTGCAACACACTCCATGTGGGGCTCCCTTTGAAAACAGTTCAAGAACCATAACTCTTACAAATAATGATGGTTGTTGCAAGTAAATAAAAATGGCTATCTAAGTATATATTTTCTGCTCTTCACATTGTAGATAAGTTTTTAAATTAAGTTCCAAGTGGTTTATGACTAATAAAACCTTATCTGCTTTGGGTCAAAGTTTCAAAAGTACTGTCTTCTGCAGGTTAATGCATGCAAGGAGAAGATGCTGAGAGTCCCTACAAGATGGCACAGATTCATGAGGATTCTTGCTCTGGTGATACTTCCCATGTTATGGAATACCATATAATAGGGCTGTCAAACTCCCGGCCTACGCACCAGATGCGTGACATGCTAGCCATTCTCATGCCTGAATTAGTGAAGGGGGGGGGG
The DNA here is from genome assembly GCA_026931265.2 of Tropidonophis doriae. Classification (NCBI taxonomy): domain Eukaryota; kingdom Metazoa; phylum Chordata; class Lepidosauria; order Squamata; family Natricidae; genus Tropidonophis; species Tropidonophis doriae. The sequence goes on along the minus strand of JAPKID020006449.1, from coordinate 4,907 downwards.
GGGAAAGTCCCAATATATCACATGATACCACCATGACAACATGAGTTTGACACCTCTGCCATAGAGAGCCACAGATATAAGCCTGGAAAAACTATGCAGAAACAGTTTCAAAACATGTCTTAAAACCAGGAAACAGAAAAAAGTGTTAGAAAAACAATTCAGATTACTTCGCCCTAATTCGTTGAGGTAAGAAGTAAAAACACAATATGCTTTCAAGGTTCTTTCATTCTAACCTATATCAATAAAGGACAGTTCAAGTCCAATTTGTATGTCTGTTTCTTAATCTGGTCTTGCATCCCTCCCCTCTGCAGGGTGATTTATTGGGGTAAATCACTTCTTTTATGAGAAGCTTGTGTCTCTTTCCTTGTCGCTTGCTATAATGAGAAGATGCTTCTGCTCAAGCACTGTCCCTGGACAGAATTGTGCAAAGGCATGCTGGTAGAGAGAACTTCTTCTGAACAGCTTGCCAAAGCTTGGGGGCAGTCATGCCAGAGATGACAAATAGTACATCTTCTGCAGCTCTCATTTTTTTTCAAGCAATTTGAATAAAGACAGTAGAGCACTCCCTACAGTCTTTGGCAAGTGGTTCAGGGGAGGATAAGCACCACATTCTTCACTAAGAGATGGTAAGCACTGCCAGGGATGATGTGAAGCAGCATTGGTTAAGCAGCTTCAATTGAGTGCTTCCCTTTGAAAGATTTCCCATTCCCTTATTTATTATTTCCATTTGATGCCATCAGCAAATAAATTAGCACGGATCATTAAACTTGCTTAAATCAATTAAAGGTGAAGACAGTGAGTTCTCTAAACATATTATGACTGGGGCAGGACTAAGGTGATGTTAAAGTAATGGTGGAGCAATAGTAAGTTAGAACCATCAACTCCTGGTTGTGTTAATTTATACACTAGTTAGTTATTCTGAGAAAAGAAATGGAGTTGCAGAAAGATTGAAAAAGGGTTGGCAGATAGAAAATATGCCTGGCATGCCTATCAAACACTGCAGGGCTCAAGACACATGTACTGTTCCCCAACTAGCCTATGAGCAAAGGAGTTCTTAATGCAATGAAGCCTTGCTAGTAATCTCCTGGAATATCAAATGTGATTGGGACAGGGAGCCTGTATTCCCTAAAACATTGTGGGTCATGGTATACTGCCAAATTCAGTGGTGATTGGATTAGTGACTAACTGGATTAAACATATTGCATAAAGTAGTCCGTAGATCTGAATCATTTTCTTTAAATATCATTGCAAACTAGTAACAATCATAAAATAAACATATGCAAATTCAACCATCTGATTCTTATAGGCAATATATTCTGAGTGCATGATTTAGGTCTGGCAATTTGGAGTAAATCAAAACCAGAAGAGATTACAAATCAAAGAAAATATAAAAAATTACCAATATCCACATGTGTTGCCTACTTGCTATGTTCGCAAAGGTGCTTTTCAAAAGGCAAATGGACTTTGTTTTTTCTTGAAGATGTTTCACTTCTCATCCAAGAAACTTCTTCAGAATTGAAGAACTGGTGAAACTTCTTGGATGAGAAGAGAACCTTATTCAGGGGGAAAAGGCCCTTTTGAAAAATTACCTTTGGGACAACCATGACACTAGATGACTGAGAATCTCCTAAGACTACTTGCTGTCGCTTTCAGCTTTCCACAAAATTCAGTCTCTAGCCATTCAAACATGGTTTGCCTTTGGTATAAGTGACTATTGTGGTTATGAACATAATTTGCAATTCTATCTTAATGCTGTAATCTTTGGGATCTCCACCAATTTGTCCTCCATGGCTCCACCTTCTTTTGACATTTATTTCCATTTGGTTTGTAATGTAGATTTTAGTGTTTTAATAAAAAGCAACCAAAAAAAAGGAAAAAAAAGAAATCTAGTTACTCGTGTTTGATCAAGACAAAATATCTTAGCCAAACATTTGATTGACTTAATTATTTCATTTTAGAAATGGCAAAGAACATTTTATTACTCTCTAGCTTTCTATTTTACTTGTAGTGTTAAAAAAATTGGGAGTTTTTTTTCCTAATTAAACATTTTATTGAAAGAAAAACAGAAGAGTTATGGTGATTTTGAGTAAGTTGAAATAACAAGAGCATAATTTGGGTTTATTTTATTTACTGGAATGTTTCATACCTGAAAATGGTTGGCCTAATGCTTCACTGTCAACATAAAACTGTACAGAACCAAACCCAGCTCATTTCTCAAGCCAGTGAACAAACCTGAGTTGCGAGCTAATCTCCAGGGTATTTTCTAATTTGTTTTCCTCTAGTTCTCTTTTAGACAGAATCAGTTGGCAATCTATTCTGCCACTATAAAAGGTTGTCTGAACAATGGTAAAGCCAAATTTGGGTTGAATGTGAAGCCCTGGTGTAGAAACAAATCCTGTTCTTCATTATGCTCACTTGGTGGTGTGTTTTGACCTTTAGAGCTTTCCATGCTTTGTGCTGCGTCTCAGAGTATAACATAGCAACGTCCTCATAATGACTATATGCAAAGCTACAGTGGTGTAGGAGGGCACAGTCCACATTTAAATTGCCTCTGTTTTTAAAATATTTCAATAGCACAGATTCATGTCAAGAATAACCAAACTAAATAATGTAATAGTATTTGTTATTATCTATAATTTGACTTAGGTTGCAGCGTTTGGAAACAGCATTTATAACCATGCAGAAGCAATAACAATGGAGTTGGTTATTTTACATCTTTCACCCTAAAAGCTTACAGATGTGTTGAATACGACATTTCTATTCCTTAGTAGAGGTTGATATCAAATATGGCACCAATTTGGTGCTGAGATGGGCAGGTAAATCACAGTGTGTTCTTACCCTAACCAGCTGAAATGTCAAAAAATAATAAAGAAGGCATTATTTCTCAAAATCCCAACCAGATAAAATTATACTGAAAAAGCACCTAATTTGAGAAATGAATATTTCATAGCCTGAAATAACCACTGAAGATGGATATTTTCTATCTATTTATTGCCATTTGTCTATCACGGTACTGCTGTGTTATCTGAATGGGGTCATCCAACCTTTGTTCAATTTAGGTTAGGAGAAGGGTCTTCTAACTACTGCCTTGAAATTATCCTGCAATTCAGTGGTTCAGCATTTTAATATTTATTTCAACGTGTATGTTCATTAGTCATGAGAAGAGGCAGCAAGATCTTAAGCTATGATTATTTATAGCCAGATCCATTTAGAAAGAAATGAAATGATACCATTTCTTATCAAACAAAGCCATTTTTCCATGCAACACCGTGCTTTAAAATGTCAGGGTTCTTGCTTAGTAAGATCTCAGGAGTTCAAGAAGTAATTCAGCTTCTCTCACTGGAGACCAGATTGGAATTTCAGTTTAGGTTTGGTATACCGGCATCGCTATTATACTTGTACCTGTGTTTTATGATCCATTTTTATAATGTTATACAAGTAAGGATGTCTTTTCCATTTTTAAAGCCAAATTATATATCAGGGCATTGCAAATGTTTGAAACTATAATAAAAAGGAAGAATAGTCATTTTAATGTGATTCAATATTTTAAAATAAATGTGCTGCGTGTACATATAAGATAACATAATTTCGCAATTTTGGTTTAATAGGTTTATGAAATCCCATATTGATAAAGGGAAGATCTAATTTCCAACCCTGCAACAAACTAATTAAAATTATTTCTAAGTGAGGGGTTTTTCATTAAATATTGCCCATTGTTCAAGAATGTACAACTGTAATCTGTGATACATATATATTTATATCTATTTCCAACTACATGCATACCACTATTTTTATTCAATACTTGTTGTGAAAATAAAGGGCATTCACGTGCTTTGTGGGGGGGGGGGATTCATAAATAGAGGGGAAATAAAGCCTGTCAAAGCTCTAATTTTCAGGATTCTAATGAATATCAAAAGAGTCCAGCATTTCTGACTTTGACAAATTGCAGATGAGATTTTATTCATTAAGAGGACTGCTAATGTTTATTTAAATGCAATTTACTGTTGCATTATTGATTAACTCCTGCAAAATTATCTTACAAGGAGCACGTGTAGCAAGAAGATTTCAGGTTGAGAAAGGATTTATCTAGGGAAGGCCTGTAGGCTTGATTTAGGCCCCAGGACATGAGCGTTTTAATTTATCTGGAAAGAAAGGCCTGGTGGAAGGTTTGCTTTGTTTCCATTTAGACAGCAGATGAAAGGGGTTTTGATGTTGAGCTGGGAGAAAATGTCTGCCATCCTTGCTATTCAGACAGAGAACTGAGTACAACGTGGAAAATCTATTACTGGGACAAGGTTTTTTTTTCCCTTCCCCCCAAAAAAAGCTTCTTTCCTCAATTGGACTATGCACAATATATTATCTGATACTAGAACTTGTTTTTGTTCCTCTTCTAGGAGCTCTAAATTTTCTTTAAATGTACATTTTTTTCATTTACTATAAGGTTTGTGATGTGGTGAAATATATTTGATCACAGTTCGATCAAACATCCTTTCATGGCATGTTAATGGAATTGCCGATTCAAATAATAATAATAATAGAAAAAACAGGCTCCATCAGCAGCTTCGCTTTCTCTCTCTCTGCACAAGTTGCTGGAACAGGCACTGTAGGCATAAATCTAATGTGGTGACATCAGTGTGCAGTCTGCTCATATGGCATTGCTCCCCAATGCCCTGAGTTCATTTAACGGTTTTCAGTAGTGTACAGTCAAATATACACTCTCATCAACATGCCTTCCCCAATCTGTCTCCTCACGTACTTTCACCTCTGTCTTATCCATAAAGGCAAAATTCCCTCAAATAAAAAAATCGTCTTTAAAAAAATAATAAATGTGATAGGAGTGAAAATGTCTCTAGAAAAAAGAATTTCACTACATTTTTCCAGAAAGGAAATGATTAAATATACAGTAT
>JAPKID020006448.1:0-10655 GCA_026931265.2 Tropidonophis doriae | reverse complement strand
TTGAATGTATGAACTTTAAAATGTGATATATATGTATCTCTTACCACCATTTACTTAACTATATTTTGTATGAAGACTCGGAGGCAACCACCACCCCTGACATGGAAGCTCTAAAATATTTTTTGTAATACCCTATATACCCCTTTTCCCTTTTCATAAATTGTAAAACCAATAAAAAATTTTTTTTAAAGGTGAAACACTACGTCAGTGATGGCTAACCCTTTCTGGACCAAGTGCCCAAAACGCACCTGAACCCCCAAAATGCATTGTGTACACAACCTCCCCATGCATACACATGCACCCCACGCTCTATGCATGCACGTCCAAATGCATGCATGAACTCAGCCTGCTCATGCATGGCAGAGGCCTAATAGCCAGCTGGCTGATGGGAGATGTGTATGCATGCGCAACAGAGCTGAACTGGTGTGACAGCTTGCATGCTTACAAAGAGGGCACTGCATGCCACCTGTGGTACGCATGTCATAGGTTCATCATCACGACACTATGTGGTGTGAGTAGACTTTTGCTTATGGGACAAGATTTTCATCTCATTTCTTCTCTGTACTGTTCTGCATTTTTTCTCAGATTGATTCTAGGGGGTTCTGCAATTCTCCAGAGCAGAACTTAGAAGCTTTTATGCCTGGGGGGAGGGAATGGACAACTTAATTAAATACCCCCATCTCCTTTTTGCTGATGAAAAAATTTCAATTTATCTGAGAACTTAATTAGATAGTATCTTAACTTTTATTTTCAGAGGGAATAGGCATTAATGAAAGGACAAACACTGACTATTTGTATATAATATACTGCTTTTTTGTGTGAAACCATATGTGAACAAGCTTAGCAGAAAGGAATATATGAACAAGTTTAGTGTGTATATGTATGTACACAGATGTAACAGTGTTAGGTTTTGCTGCCAGATATGCGTGTGTTTTCTTCTATACAGCAGTTAGAAATATTTGATTTAGCTGAAATAAATGCTCATTAAATCATTGCTATGTGGATTGAAGAAAGTTCTGTGGATTGTTCCCCACAATTTGTAATATATATTTGGACTGTGTGATATTTTGAATTAGTTCCAAAGAATGGTTTGGCACAGGAACATGATAGCATTTATCTATAATTCCTCAAAGCCGCTTTAAGGAAGAGAAAAACATGGCTGCTTGTTTGCTCCCTTGTATGCTTTGAAGCATAAGCATGGAACTGAATCTGAACTATGGATTAGCCCAGATATATAGATACAGAAGCAGTTTTGGTGTAGCGGTTAAGGCATCAGGCTAAAAACTGGGAAATTGAGAGTTTTAGACCTGCCTTAGGCACAAAGCCAGTGTGGGTGACCTTAGGTTTGGCACTTTCTTTCACACCTATGAATAAAGCAATGGCAAACTACTTCTGAAAGACCTTACAAAGAAAACTACAGGGATTTGTTCAGGTAGTTTCTGAGAATCGGACATTATTGAACAGAAGAAAAAATGGGTATATAGTTTTTTTCCACAATCACTTGTATTTTCTGTGCTGAAGTTTAATTAAAGATAAGAAAGTTTATGTAAAAAACTGTAGCTTATACAAGCTGTAACTAAAGTACTATGGAACCTGTAATATTCAGGAATAGACATTGCTCTGACTGACAATTATGGAAAAATAATATTACCTCCCCTTGTTTTTGGCAATAGGATTTTAAGTATTTGGAGCCTGCCAAGATCATTGCTTATGAAAACTACCAGATGATATTCTCAATAACAAAATCTTGCCTCATCTTTATCTCCTTTGGGATTTTTATTGCTAAGAATTTTTGCAGTAAATGAAGTTAATACATAGTTAAATGCCAAGGTAGTTTCTAATTTGATTTCAAAAGCAATGTTTAACTGGTCATTACTGCTTGAATTGCATAATTTTATTTTGAGATAATGCCAATTATGTGTTTGATTAAAGTTCTTGCTGGATAAATATGTAAATCAGCAGCTTTTCACTAACATTTATACTGGCCTATTTAACCTGTATTGGTGCAAGAATAGGAAGATGAGTAAAAATGCAGATTTTGTGGCTGTGAGAGATTTACCCTTTAAATATCTGAAAACTAACTTAATAGTAAAACTGCGAGAAATACTGCTTTTGAACTGTGGTGTTGGAGAAGACTCCGGAGAGTCCCTTGGACTGAAAGATCAAATCAGTCCATCCTAAAAGAAATCGACCCTGAGTGTTCTTTGGATGAACAGTTACTGAAGGTGAAGCTCAAAAACTTTGGCCGCGAAATGAGAAATGAGTTTGGGAAAGATTGAAGGTGAAAAGAGAAGGGGATGACAGAGGATGCGATGGTTAAATAGTGTCATTGATGCAATGAACATGAATTTGGACAAACTCCAGGAGCCAGTGCAGGACAGGGGGACTTGGTGTGGTATGGTCCATGGGCCAGACACAACTTAGCAATTGAACAACAACAAAAGCTTGAAATACTGCCTGTGGGATAAAATGTCCCTCGAATAATTTGCCCTTTTGTGCTATCAAGAAGATTCTTCAGTTTTTAAATTGACTTGGAAACACAAACCAATTGCAAATATCGTGAATAGGTCATACAATATAGCATTCATATCAGAGATGGTATTCAGTCAGTTCTGACAGGTTCTGGAGAACCGGTAGCAGAAATTTTGAGGAGTTTGGAGAACAGGCAAATAGGCCGGGCCCGCTCCTTCTGTCTCCCAGACTCCCAGTTGATCTTCTTTTGTTGCCCTGCACAGGAGAATGGAGCTGGAAAGCAGGTTATTGGGATGGGGAGGGAATGGGGATTTTTGCAGTATCCTTCCCCTTCCATGCCCACCACGCCACACTCACCAAGCTACGCCCACAGAACTGGTAGTAAAATTTTTGAATCCCACCACTGATTCATATATGCTGATAATCTTGCACTCCTTTTTCTCAAGAGTGCAAGAGTTGCTTATTGTTCGAAAAATAGCTTACATTTTTTATGGAATGGAGACCAAAAACTAGAGACTAGAATGGAGACTAGAATTTCTTTTTCCTATTAAGGAGAACATCTACTACATGCAGTCTTTCAGTCCATTATAGCTTTTAATTGGCTTATATTTCATGTTAAATGTGCACCACTTAACATTGCAGGCATATTTTTATGAAGTACAATTAAACGAATTACAATGGTTTGGGTTTGGCATTCAAAGCATGTGTGGATGAGTAAAGAGATATTTTTGTTCTTGATATACTGTGTTTGAGTACAAAATGTTCTTGCTTTTATTCCATACTTTATCAAGGAAGGCTACCTTTTAAATTCATATTCTTCCTTGAATCCATTTATTTACGCAGCTACTCTGACTCACATTTTTCAGTCAAACATGTTATAAAAGCATTATTGTTTCTTACTGTGAAACATATTTTTGGAATCTGGTCAGTCTCATGTTCTTCCTTTTTAAGAACTTTGGGTATACAAATAAAAATGCCTTTAAATAGAATGTTCAGCACAGTAATTTTAAAAAGTTATATATTCTGTCAAGCTTGTGATCCACTGAAATTGATCTATACTTGCTTCTGACAACGAACCCCTCCCCCATTACTCTGAGCAACAGCCAAAAATGGATCTCTTAAGGAGCATTTTGATTATGGAACACTCATTTTGAAATGAGTATTAAGTATTATCTATTTATAATTTGCCATTTTCTAGTTCTGCTCTAAAGTTCAGTATTGCTCTGTAGCACAAATTAAGCAGAATCCTGGCGTAAAGATTTGTTAAACCAATTTCATTGGAAAATGGGATGTGTCCCCTGCAGAAGCCAGTTGATGCAGGTTACATCTAAGCAGATATACATAAAATAAAGATGTTGTCTATCTAAAATAGAGAATGCAGTGGATAACTGATATTAATGTATGATTAGTTTTAAGTTGAATTTTAAATGGCAAGATTCCACTTTCTGGAATGATTCAGGATTTCATAGATATTTGTGTATATAGTACATCTCAAATGAAAATCACAGGAACAGTCAGAATATTGAAATCACTTCAATATTGTAAAGTATTATAAAACTGGAGAGAAGGAGAGTGAAAACAACAACTTTCCTAGAGGATAAGTTAGAAAATTTAGGAGATGAGAGTATTAATTAGTAAAAAAAATAATTGCAGCTGAAATTTGTAAAGATGTACATGAGACAGACAAAACAGGTTATAAGAAGTTGTGATAGGGTCATCCATAAAGCAAATTGATGGAGAATTTAGATCAGGGATGTCAAACTCCATTTCATTGAGGGCCACATCAGGATTGTGTTTGACCTTGAGAGGCTGGGGTGGGTGTGGCCAGGGTGGCCATGGCCAGCTTGACATCACTCATGTTGGGGGCGCTTGTGGTGGCCCAAGGGTTCTGCCAACAAAAATGGGTGCCCAAGCCCTGTTTTTGGCTGAAATGCCTCCTGTAATCTTCTGCTAGTGAAAACAGAGCTCGCAAGGGCTGCCTGAGGCCCTCCTGAGCTCCATTTCACTGGCCGAGGAACCATGGGCCAGTCCTTTGCTATTTCCAGGGCAGCCCTGTGGGCCAGATCTAAGCATCCTGCGCGCAGGGGCCGCATCTGGGCTGCAGGCCTTGAGTTTGACAACCCTCATTTAGACAATCAAAACAATACTTATTTACATATACATGGTTAATCTTTGAATTCTTTTCCACAGGAAATTGGTAATAACTGCCAACTATTAACCAACTAAGAGATATGTTTTATGAGGAAATAAATGATGATATTTATCAAAATGAAAGTTATCAAAATGAAAAGGATGAACATTTGTTAAAGTTATATAGAGAACATATTATGGAGAAATATTTATTCAAGTGATCAGCTAATTGTACTTTTTATTTAAAAAATGTATGGCTTTTTGGAACATTGGGTTTTTCTTAATTCTTAAAACATTTATTGTTAATTTCATAAACCTCAAATGTGTTTATGTATTAAGAATAGGAAAGCTGACATCTCTCTTTTTATCGTGTTTTCCCCAAAATAAGACAGGGTCTTATTTTCTTTTAACCCCCAAAATAAGCGCTTGGCCTTATTTTTGGGGAGGTCTTATTGTTTTTGAGGTGCAGGAGGTGGTGAGTGTGGTCACCTCATGGCTGCTGCTGTGTTGCAATATTTTCAGGGGAGGGCTTATTTTGGAAGGAGGGTTTATTTTAGCACATGCGCTCAAAAGCCGGATTGGGCTTATTATCCTGGGAGGTCTTATTTTCAGGGAAACAGTCATTTGAGGTGTTCATAGAGATTTTGCTGAATTAATTCATGCCTGAAGTGCTATTTCTGGCATACAGCCATGGATATCTAACTTGCTGCAGTGATCATCCATTTGTGTTGCTTAAATATTTAACAGAACTCTGTATTATAGAATCTAAAAATGATAAATATTTTACAAGACTATTTATATTGATAATTAAGTGAAATGTTTTCTACAATAAAATCATAAATATAATTATTGCAATTAACAGCAGATAGCAAATTGAACTAATTGCATTTCTAGCTTAGAATGCTCATTCATCAGCTGGAACATTATTTCCGAATCTATATTTAAGACAATGTTGGGTCATAAATGGGCCTCTTTAAGATGTATTTTTTGCAAGGCACTTAAACTCTTCACTGCTACAGTTTTTTATTCCTTGATTTTATGAAGAGAATTAGGTATTTTGTAATAGTGTAATAAAACACTATCTGCATTATTTTTGTCCTTTTTGTTTTAGAAAGGATTCTCATATTTGAATAATATTTATTATAAGAAAACTAGAAATTATCTATACTTCTATACAGCTGCAAATATTCTCATTATAAGAGACAAACCAGAGACAATAAAATATATCTTTGTAGATATTTTTCAGTCCTGAATTATTTAGACAAATTTATATAATCCGATCCACTGAGAAGCTCTGATAGCTTCAGCTTTAATTGACTTACAATCACAATTAAAACTTGGAATTTTAGTTGTAAACTGTTGTCATTCTTAACCAGGTCATTAGCTGAATGGATTCAATTTTATGACCATTTTTATAATGGCCATTAAATGAGTCACTGTGTTAAGCAAATCCAGCATATCCAGTTCCTTTTTCTTTCTGAAAATAGCAAAAAAAAATTGCAAATCAAGGTCATGTGGTTACAGGATGCTACATCTGGTTGTAAATGTGAGCTGGTTGCCAAAATCAATTAAATGATCTCCGAGGGGTACACAGTTGTTAAGCGAGAACTACTATACCTTTATTTAAAAAAATATTTTTAAAATGATCCTGTAATAGTGTAATAAATAATTCTCTAGCTGGACTGGATAGAATTTGTTAGATGGAATTAAAGTGGAATATTAGATGCTGTAACCCTCTAGGCCCAGTGGTTTAGTGGATTGTCTATATCAAGATATATAGTTTATTATCCTTTATTACAAATATTTTAGCTTTGCTCCTACTCAAAAAAAAATCTCCAGGAATAGCTTTAATTAATTTAATGAACGCAGATAGACTGTATTTGGCAACCTGAATTAGGCAAAGGCTAACTCAGAAAAATAAAATGACAAGGAAGAAAGAAGAAAACAAGTAACCTGAGATTCTGCTGAACAAATATTTTTTTGGGTAATAGCAGGCAAACTTAAGGAGCACAGTATTAAATGGTTGAGATACCTATATACTAAGAGTAAGGGGAACAAAAAAGCAGAACTTGTAATGGTAGGTAAATATTATATTGTAGGAATTGCTTAAAGTTGATGGGATGAGTCTCATGATTGGAATACATGGAAGGATATAGGCAGCTAAAACTCCCAGATCCAATGAAAGAAGAAATGGACCTACATTATATGTAAAGACCAACTATACTGTATATTATATGTAAAGAAAACTATAATGAGCCGTGGTGGCACAGTGGTTAAAATGCAGTATTGCAAGCTTCTTCTGCTGACTGCTGGTTGCACTTCAGTAGTTCAATTCTTACCAGCACAAGGTTGACTCAGCCTTCCATCCTTCTGAGATGGGTAAAATGAGGACCCAGATGGTTGACTCTGTAAATTGCTTAGAGAGGGCTGTAAAGCACTGTGAAGTGGTATATAAGTCTATAAGAAGTGGTATATAAGTCTATAAGACCACCTACTGCCACTGGTAGCCTCACACCATCCAGTACGATCCCACAGAGTTGGCCTCTTCAGAGTGCCGTCAGCCAGACAGTGTCGGTTGGCGACCCCCAGGGGGAGAGCCTTCTCTGTGAGAGCGCCTTCCCTTTGAAATGAGCTACCCCAGAAGCTTCGCATAATTCCCGACCTCCCGTCCTTCTGGCACGTCCTAAAAAGCTGGCTTTTTCAGCAAGCCAGCCTGGCCTGAACAAAATAACTTATTAATTTTAATTGCTAATTTAATTCATTTTAAATCTAATGTGTAAATTGTTAATTTATTGCTTATTGGATTCTTTATTTAATCTTTTTTAAACTTTTGTATTATGTGTTCTTATTTTGTACGCCGCCCTGAGTCCTTTGGGAAAAGGGTGGCATATAAATCCAATAAACTGAAACTGAACTGAACTGAAGTGCTATTGCTATTGCTATACATTGATGGAAATCCCTGATCTGAGAATGAAAACTGCTGAAAGTGTCTGAATAAATATTAAGGGAAAAAGAACCAACTATAGGTAGTCTTCGACCTATGACCACAATTGAGCCCAAAATTTATGTTGTTAAGTAAAATATTTGTTAAGTAGTTTTGCCCCATTTTACGACCTTTCTTGCCACTTATCTTAAGTTAATCATTCCAGCTGATAAGTTAATAATATGGTTGTTAAGTGAACCTGTCTTCTTCCCAGTGGATTTTGCTTGTCAAAAGGGTGCAAAAAGTGATCACATGACCTTTGGGCACAGCAACGGTCATAAGTATGAACCAATTGCCAAGCTTCTAAATTTTGATAAGATGATCACGGGACTGCTACAAAGGTTGTAAGTGTGATAAATGGTCATGTCACTTTTTTTTTCAGTGCCATTGTAACTTTGAACTGAACTAAATGAACTATTGTAAGTCAAGGACTACCTGTATACATACCGAACAAGAAGATGGTGACAGATAACAGTGAGAAAGCTGAACTGTTTAATTCCTAACTTGACTTCTATTTTCACAAAATAAAAAACAGTTCTAGTCTCTCAGAAGCTGTATTGCAAAGAGCAGAAGAGAAATGCAGATGCAAATAGATAAGGAATTGGTGAGAGAATCCTTACTTGCCTTGAATAAATTCATGCCTCTTGGACTGCATGGATTATATTTCAGGATATTAAAAGAACTGGCTGATGTCATCTCAGAGCCAATGACTGAAATCTTTGAGAAATCCTGAAGCGCAGGGGAAATGCCAGAAGATCAGAAAAGAGCTAACGTGGTCCCAATATTTTTAAAAAAGGAAAAAAAGGCAAGAAGAAGAGAAGAGGGCCTGAGAGTTCTGCTCCCATGGGCCTTTGGAAGAAAAGGATGAGTAATCAGATCCAACAAAAAGAAGAGGCAAACTAAAAGATAGATAAGGTGACAGAAACGGAGGCAGGAACTAGAAAAACTGGGGAAGGAGGCATTTATTTCCTTTCCAGATAGGTATAAATAAAAGATCTTCAAGCAATTTCCGTCAGATGCAGTAAAGATATATAAAAGGAGGAAAAGAATCAAGAAGCCCAGCCAGAAACAAAGCAGACAAAAATGAAGAAAAAGCACAGGTTACGATCACAATTGAGCCAAAAATGCCTGTTGCTGAGCAAGGCAGTTTTTAAGGGAGTTGTGCCTCATTTTACAACATTTCTGCCACAGTTGTTAAGAAAATCAGGGCAGTTGTTAAGTGAATCATGTGATCATTAAGTGAATCAGGTTCCTCACATTGACTTTGCTTGTTTGAGAAAGTTACAAATGGTGATCATATAACCCTGGGCTAGTGCAACTGTCATAATACATGCCAGCTGTCAAGTGCCTGGATTTGATCAAGTGACTACGGGGATGCTGCAACAGTTATAAGTGTAAAAAACAGTCCTAAGTCACGTTTTCAGTGCTGTTGTTAAAAACAGTCATCAAATGAATGGTTGTAAGTCAAGGATTACCTGTAAAGACTTTCATGGAATACAAAGTTAAAAACTAAAAAAAGATAAAAGATTGAATTCTGCAAGTTAAATAAAAATCCCCCATCTATTGAAGGGAGACAGAAAACCCAATTGTCCAAGTTTCCATTGCTTAATGTCTGTTGAGTCTGGGTCAGCCTGGTTATTAGTGGTTCTAAAAAAAAGGAACCTGTGACATAGCCACCAGATGTGTTATTTCAGAATTTCCAGCCAGTATGACAATAGCTAAAAAATCATTCTGGGTACATTTAACTGGAAGTGACCCAGATTGAGAAAAACTGGCTTGATCAATACAGAGATCAGCACAGTTGATTTTTCAAGTATACATGTACATGTCTATCATGTTAAATAATCATTGTAAAAATACCACAATCCTTGAAGATCTTCAATGTTTATTTAATTCCATTTGTTTTTGGAAGGTTGTTCCATAGCACTGCTGAATGTAATTGATGCAAATGATAAATAATTTGTAAAAATGTTATTGAATTTTTAACAGACATAGGGAAAACCAATTAAAGTAAACAATTAAAGAAAATTAAGAAAAAGAGATTAAAAAAAAGAAACAGAAAGAAAGAGAAAAAAAACAAAAAACAAAGATTACTAATAATAAAGAAGTAGCTTCCAATTCATCAAACTAAGCACAAGCTAATACAACTCTTCACTCTATTTTAAAATTACAAATAGAAAAATCCCATAACCTACAATATTTTTCGGAGTATAAGACGCACCGGAGTATGAGATGCAGCAAGGCTTTGAAGAGGAAAAGTTTAAAAAAAAACATTTTTGCACTCTGCAAACCTCCCAAAAATGGCCCGATTTTTGCGAGAACGGGTCCGTTTTTTTTCTTTCAAAAAGGGGTATAAATAGCTCTCAGGAGGTTTGTAGAGTGCTCCTGGGGGGTGGGACAAAAACAAGCAAAAAACAACCAATTTTTCACAAAAACAGGCTCATTTTTTGTCAAAAAAAGGGGAGGGATAGCCTTTAGGAAGCTTATAGAGTGCTACTGGGGGCTGGAGGGGGGCAAAAAAATGGGGTGTTTTTCCCTCATTTCTGTCATCCCCAGCCCCCAGGAGCTCTCTAAAGCCTTCTAAAAGCTATGAATGGCAATTTTGGTGAAGGGGTGGGGTTTCGGGAGTCAAAAATGCTTTATTCAGTGTATAAGACGGAGGGAAATAGGTGCATCATGTACTCCGAAAAATATTGTAATTCACATCTATAAAGAGGGCCTCTTTAATTCTATATATTATAGAATATTAATACTATAGTATATATAGAATCATTGCAGTGGTTAAGTTAGTATCACAGATGCTAAAGGAATCTGGCTTCCCCATTAACTTTGCTTGTCAGAAGGTCGCAAAAGGTGAGATCACATGACCCTGAGAAACTGCAACCATCATGCCTACTTGCCAGTTGCCAAGCATCTGAATTTTGATCACATGACTAGAGGGATGCTGCAATGATTGTTAAGTGTGAAAAATGGGTATACCGTATATTCCGGCATATAAGACGACATTTGAAACCCAAAAAAGTCAACCGAAAATCGGGGGTCGTCTTATACGCCGAGTATACGCGCGGCA
>JAPKID020006447.1:0-10655 GCA_026931265.2 Tropidonophis doriae | reverse complement strand
GCGAAAGCTCCATCTGGCGTGTTTTGTACGGCCGAAATTCTTCGGCCAGACTGCCGGAGGGCCACCCGCGCAGCACCTAGGTGGAGACCTGGGACAGCGTTGGGTCAGCCCGGGACTGGGCCGCCACGTCCACGGAGGACAGGGGCAGCCCGGAATCAGCCATGGTGAGGACCGAAAGTGCCGGTACCGGTGCTGGGTCCGTCACGGGAAGTGGGCAGCGGCTCAGGGCATCCGCGTGCTCCATTGTATTTAATATTTTAATTGTAACGCTTAGTGCTCTGTGGTTCCTCTGTCAACCTTCAAAGTTCCCACATCATATGTTTATTTCCCAATTAGCATTTTTCCCCCATGGGAGGATTTCTTGCAGTTAATTTCAAAACCTTCATGTATTCTTAATATTATTCTAAAGCAGCACACAGAAAATATTCTTACAAGTCAATCTAACTGTTTAAGTTTCAGAAATCAACCTTCTAGTCCCACTTTTGCTGTTTTCAAACAAATTAACATTTTTATTTCTAATCCTTAAATTTATATAAAACTTACTTCATTAAGGGTAGAAGTAAACTCTGCTGGCATGATGATATTTGCCATTCTGAAGATTCTTAACATCTTGAAAATCAATAACGAGAAACTTCCTAAACAGTAGTGGGATTCAAAAATTTTTATTACCAGTTCTATGGGCGTGGTGTGGTTTGGTGGGCGTAGCTTGGTGGGCGTGCAGGGGAAGGATACTGCAAAATCCCCATTTCTGCCCCACTCCATGGCAAGGATACTGTAAAATCCCCATTCCCTTCCCACCCCACTAACCTGCTTTCCATCTCCGTTCTGTGCAGGGCAACAGAAGAAGACCCAGCCAATCAACTGGGACTTAGGAGGCAGCGAATAGGTGGGGGTGAAGCCAGCTAGAAATGGTATTTGCCAGTCCTTCAAACTACTCAAAATTTCTACTACTAGTTTTCCAGAACCGGTCAGAACTGGCTGAATACCATCTCTGTTCCTAAAGTAGATAATAGAGGAAATGGGTCAACCAAGAGTCTGTTTGAAGTCACTGAACCTGGACTTAGACAGGATGAGACCTGGGCAGTTTATGGCAGCTAGGCCACATCCAGCCCTTTGGCTGTCCCTCTCTGGCCCACATGAGGTCAGTTAGAAATCAAATGTAAATTTGGGGTGGAGAGGGGGCAGAAGAAGCCAAATCGGATCTGGCTCTACACAGTCGTGGTGCACTCCTTGAGTTGGCTGGTGATTGTAGGAGAGTAAGGGGAGAAAGTTCTTATCTGTGCTTGGGTAGCTTTTGCCTCTCACCCAGAGTTGAGCTGATAGAGTTTGAGGACACCAAATCAAGTTACATTGGTTCAGACCTTCGCCAAAGTCCCAGTTGCTCATGTGGCTCCTTGGGAATATTAATTGCCCAACCTGGGCGAGATGATTTCCCCACTGCCTCTTAGAGTGCTCAAACCCACTGGAGAATTGTTATTTTGCATTCTCTTTGTGGGTAGACTCTGCATGGACCAAGCCCGAGGATGGTCCTGGTCCTTTTTTTGAACTGGAGTTTCAAGGAATTATTCCATTCAGTGTCTCGTCTTTTTGCTGAGATCTTTGGTTCTGTGGGAACAGTCAGCCACTACTTCCCCAGAAGTCAAGCATTAACCATTTCTGTTGCATGTAATAGTTTATTTAAAGATGCGTAAGTCAGTGTCAGTGTAAAAGCTTCAGATATTATTTTATCCATAAGTATTCCTAAATAAATTCCAAATAGATATAGGCCTGTGATGGCACAGAATGCAGTTCTGCAGACAAACTCTACCCACAGCCATGAGTTTGATCCTGACTGGCTCAAGGTTGACTCAGCCTTCTATTTTTCTGAGGTTGGTAAAATGAGAACCCAGATTATTGGAAGAAATATGCTGATGTTGTAAACTGCCCAGAGAGTGCTATAAAACACAATGGGGCAGTATATACTGTAAGTTTAAAGTGTTATTGCTATGGCTATTAAATGAGTCTTATTGCCATGGAGGCAGATGATGGATTCTTAATACAAAAATGTAAATTTTCCTCCAAGTCTTCTGGTGATTTCATGAATTTGTTTGGGAGGAAATAGAAATGGATGCTATTGCTTTCTTTTGGAATTCTTTCAACCACTCAGCATAGCAAACACCAAACAGCCCTCACCCTGTGCTTAGTTTCTCAATTCAGAGAAGGAGGCCAGGAAACTGGCTTTTTCACTGAGCAATGCAATATTATCTCTTGCCTTGATGGGAGACAACATCAGACCTCCTAAATTGCTATTCTCCATATTTGTATCAAATAAACCTTCCAACCATTCCCATTGTCACCTTAATGGAAATGAAAAAGCAGTATAAATAATACATTTGACAACCTAGTCCTAGTGTTATCAATCAGTGCTACATTACTTTGGGTGACCACAAGAGGGTAGCAAAGAGAGGCTAACCATAACTCTTTGCTGCCATCTAGTAGTCATGAAGAGATTTGCAGCCCAAGTATCGTTATCCTAGAGCAGTCATCAGGTTGAAATCGAGGCTCTGTGATATAGTAGAAGATACGCTACAACAGGTACATTCCAACTATTAAAGATATGTTGGGACAATATTTAGAAATCATGACATATCCCCTATCCTCTTTCTCACAAATATTCAAATGCTAACAGAGTCCACTAATGTAATAACTTTCAGGCTGGGAAATCTGGGAACTGTAATCTAATATATTGGGGAATACTGGGCTACAACATATTATATTATATAATATTTATGCTAGTCTTAACATTTAATTTTCCATTAAGGATGAAACATTTGAACAGTTGCTTCTGTGATTATGTGTTATCAAGTCATTGTTGACTCTTTGACCACATAGTCTGTCTCCCTGATGAACTGTCCCTAACTTTGTCTTTAGGTTTTCCAACATCATCTCCATAGCCATCTTCTCTTTCCATCCACATTTCCCGGCATTAGAGAGCTAAATCTTCATGTAATGTATCCAAAATAGTTTGAGCCAAGTTATTTGTGCCTCAAGACCATTGGGTTGATTAGTACAGTGATTCATTGGTTTATTTTCTTGGGTGTTTATGGTATTTTCAGAAGTTCAAAAGCATCAATACTCTTCCTAACCTGATTCTTCAAAATCCAATTTTCACTTCCATAGAGTGTATAGGACACACCACTGATTTTATGATTCTGATTTTTGTAGCTATAAACATTTGAATACCTTTTCCAAGACCTTCACAGGGAGTTTACCACTGCTGGACTGCAGTGTACTTTACTTTATGACTTCTCGGTCCTTGCTGTTGTTAATCCTAAAGGCAAAAGCTATTAACTACATCAATATCTTAAAGTCTAGTCAAGTCTAAAGCTGGTTATTGTACCTGCTGTCATTAATTTGGTTTTCCTTATTTTAGTGCCATTATTTTCACTGTGATCCTAGACTTTTATTACTAGAGCTTGGGGATTGTTTGCATTTTCAGTTAATTCTGTCTCATACTTTATCAAAGTAATTAAGAATTCGTTATTAGCAGAAAGTAAGTTAAGGCATCAGGCTAGAAACTGGGAGACCGAAAGTTTTAGTCCAGTCCTGCCATGAGTACGAAACCAACTGGGTGACCTTGGGGCAGTCACTCTTGGCTCTAGGAAGCAGGCAATGGCAAATCACTTCCAAAAACTTTGCAAAGTAAACTACAGGGACGTGTCCAGGCAGTTGCCAGGAGACATAAACTAACACAAAAGCACAAACATGTATTATTAGCAACAAATTGTCCTGTCCCTAAAATCCATTACACACACAAGAGAATTAAAAACATAAATCATTGCTTCACTAGTGAATTGTTAGATCTGTTAAGTAAATGTAATCAGTGAATTGTTGGTAAAGCTTACTAAGTATGTGAAATGTGTCAGTATGTGTAAGTAATTCATTATCTAGCTGACGTGTGTGTGTGTGTGTGTGTGTGTGTGTGCGCGCACGTGATTTCTCCATGTTTCTTTTTGCTTTCTGTAACTCTTACAGCTTTATTGAGTTGAAATGGCAACACAAATGAATAACATAAATACATACTTAATGTTTATATTTCAATAAATTATAGGATTAATATCTTAAAAGCATAATCAAGAAAGGTATTTCACCCAAATTCCGTGGGCATATCTGGGTCTTGGAAAATTGGCTCTTTTTGCCCTGCCTGGACTATATTCAAAACTCATCTAAATCCTCCAGGGCACTAAATTGATTGCATGTTGTGCTAAAATAAGACTAATCCTTTGCAGTCCAGAGTTGCAACTCTACTTTTAACACTAGTTGGGTTCACACAATAATTAAACCATTTGTAAATCATCAGTTGCTTGAACCATTGTGGGTGGCTGTTTAATGCACCAAACAATTGGCCACAATTGTTCATATACAACACCTTAAGGTGAAGTAAAGTAAACCACATTATGGCTGCATTAACCAGGTCACTGTATACAATCTGGAGGGTAAATTGATATAGTATCTCCTGCCCACTTTCTTGGTAATTCTTATCCCCTTATTATTTTTCCAGTCTGAAGCAACAAACTTCATTTCAGCTTAGGTCAACAGTACTGTATTAGGGAAGGAATTTCCTGCTGCAAACATAAAGCATCCTAAATCAAGTGCATGGCCTGAATTAAAGATAAAAATAAATACACCTACTAGAATATGGATCAAAGAATAGGGAATTTATTCAGGAAATATGCCCAACAGAGCTTGGGCTATATTTACATACTGCACCCATAATTTCTGCATCTCTTGGTCCTGCCTGAAGTAAATCAATCCCAGCACCATTATTTTCAAAACAATTGATTTTGGTTGCAATTCTGTATTGACACATGTAGAACAAGTTCCTACATGTGAAATGTGCTTAGCCAGATAGCACTGGAAATAACTTGATCAAATTAATGAGATTTAGAGATTAGCAGTTTTTGCTAAACTTTGTATTTTGTTACGATCAAAACTGCTGATTATTCCTTATTCCTCATTCCCCACACAAATCCTTATTTTATTATACTTTATCACATTCCTCCTTCAAGAAACATTTCCCTGGGAGGTGCCGTGCCTTTCCCCAATTTAGAACCACAACAGCCTTATCAGGTAGGCTGAGCAAAGATTTGCCCAAATAATCCTCATCACAGTGTAGGAGTTTGAAATGCTATTTAATTATTTTGTGCTATTCTGATAATTGTTAGGCAGTACATTATTTTACTGTCACAAGTCATTTCTTCCACTGAATTAATTAACCAAATGTTCCAACTTGATTTGCTTTGTTACTATAAAAAGTAACACCCTTCTATTTTATGATATTTCAATAGTGTCTTAATTAGCCCCTCAGGGAAGCATCTTGACAACATGAAGTACCCTCCATAGAGGACATATGGAATAACATGGATGCCATTTCTCACTTTTTCTGGGTTCACTAGGATGGCAGAGGAACTGGTGAGTCAATTAGCTAAGATCCAGTATGTATACATTCCTTCTTAATTGGTTTCAGAAGCAGTAAAGGAGGGGAGAAGCTGGCTGGGTTTACAGAAATGCATGTTTGTATATTATCCATGGCTTGCCTAATCAGTTTATTAAATAAGCCACAATTGAATGGGTTCACTAACACGCTGAGCTGTTGGTTGTGTCTTAGAAACCATAATCAGCCACAATGCAAATCAAACAAATGACATTATGGATCAGTAATGCAATATGTGAACCTGATTGATCTCTTAACTGAAATAGTTAAAGAATTTCAATCCATAGTAGAAGGAGAAAGGAGGAGAAGATCCTCCCACAGACACAGGGGTTGGCTATCTCACTGTGGAGAATCCACCAGCTTCTCAGATGATCAAATCCACTATTAAATGTTTGTATCAACAGGGAGGTCTTAATATTTCATCAAATCCCTGTTCAATTAATCCTTGTTTGGGGCCTAAATTTGGAGCAACCAAAACAACCATTTTCTGTGTAATTTATAGGACAATACTTCAGATACTTGCCTGTTAGGCATGTCTTCAAGGTAACTGTATACAAATCCCTTCATATTTTTCTTATAACGTTAGGCATGATTGTAATGCCTCTTCCAGGTGGCATAAAGATTCCACAATTCTTGATAGGCCTCTGACCTGATCCAACAAGACAGGTCCTAATTACGTATTTAACATTTTGATTAAACAAATATTAATATGTTTAGTCAATGCCATCACAACCTCACTTTGTTTATAAATGAGCTGATTATTTAAGGGCTAAAAAGTCCACCTCCTTTGCTGGGACTGTGGAAAAGACAGTGTATAGCCTGTAAATCTCTGAACTAATTCATAAACAGAGAAAACTGTTACTAATTAAGTAGTAATGGATAAGGTGCGTAACTTGGGCGTCCTCCTTGATACCCAGCTGTCCATGGAAGAGTCGTGGCCAGGGGGGCGTTCTACCAGGTTCGCCTGGTACGTCAGTTGCAGCCCTTATTGGACCGGGATGCCTTGCGCACAGTCACTCACGCACTCGTGACATCCCGGCTGGACTACTGCAACGCTCTCTACATGGGGCTCCCCTTGAGGTGCACCCGAAGACTGCAGTTAGTCCAGAATGCGGCCGCGCGGGCAGTTCTGGGAACCTCTAGGTTTGCCCACGTAACACCACTCCTGCGCGAGCTGCACTGGCTGCCTGTGGTCTTTTGGGCGCGCTTCAAGGTGTTGGTAACCATCTTCAAAGCGCTCCATGGCACGGGACCTAGCTATCTGTGGGATCGCAGCCTACCCCATACATCCGTTTGGCCGGTTCGCTCCCATAGAGAGGGACTTCTTCGGGTGCCATCCACTAGGCAATGCCAGTGGGCGATGCTCAGGGGAAGGGCCTTCTCTGTGGCGGGCCCAACCCTCTGGAACGACCTATCCCCCGAAATTAGAACAACGACGGACTTCCGCTCCTTCCGCCAGAAGCTAAAAACGTATTTTTTCCATCAGGCCGGCCTGGCCTAGCTTTCTACCTAGCCGCATGTAAAAAAAAAAATTGTTTTAAATTAAAACTTTAAAGGTAAATTTGTTTTAGGTCTTAGGGATTTTTAAATATTAATTTTTAGCACCGGGGCAATTTAATTTGATTTTAATATTTGTATTTGTATATGGTTGTTTATTCCATTTTAATTTCCTGTGCACCTCCCCGAGTCCCCATGGGGGAGAGGGGGCGGTCTATAAATTTAATAAATAATAATAATAATAATAAAAATAAATAATAATAATAATAATAATAAAATAAAATAAGACCCTGTCTTAATTTTGGGGAAACACAGTAGCTCTGTCCTAATTGAGGAATTAGTCAAAATAAAGCACACTTTGGAGATGTACTGGATAACTCTAGCCACTATACAACAGCATGGTTTTAGATAACTATATAATATGCAAAGAGAATTCATAACATATATGTTTTCTGAAAGTCTGTCTATACATTGCAGTTCAATGCTGTCATTTAGTGTGCAAATGGTTTT
This sequence comes from Tropidonophis doriae, assembly GCA_026931265.2. Taxonomy (NCBI): domain Eukaryota; kingdom Metazoa; phylum Chordata; class Lepidosauria; order Squamata; family Natricidae; genus Tropidonophis; species Tropidonophis doriae. Next base: position 3,175 of record JAPKID020006447.1, on the reverse strand, counting down.
CACTGGAACTTCCTGATTCCTGCCTTGAATGATCCTTTAACCTACAACTATCAGCCACTCCTCTGGCATCTATTATTGTTGCTTCTATTCTTTCAATTCTTTTTATCTGCCTGGGCTGCCTGATCGATTATACTATAGTTATTAGAAGTCAATTTAGTGCTTGCTTCCATTTTCTATCTGATTGCTAATATGTATTAATACTTCACAATATGATATTTAACACTGTCATATTTATGCCCTGAAATGTAAGCTTCAATGTAGATTTATATAGACTATATAAAATTGAAATATAGACTGTATATGTAAATTTTGGATCTGATACAAGTCCATGAATTAAGTTGAAGTCTGGATTAGTTTCGCATTCTGAGCTGAATTCTGTATCAGATTCACTTATAGCTTGGTTAGCTGTTCTTCAGTGGGTGAGATCAAATGACCTATATAGGCTTTCTTAAATATATTAGTAAAATGTAATAAGCTGACCATGCTTATCAATATTTTGATTGTACATATTTGCATTTGACATTAATATTCCTTCCTACCGCAGATTCATGGAAAGCTTTGCATATTTTGTTTGCTTTGCGAAGCTTATCTCAGGTGGCTGCAGTTACAGGATTCAAGTCAGAGTACTGAGCCTGATGATTTAATTAGATATGCCAAAGAATGGGATTTCTATCGAATGTTTGGAATAGCGTCTTTGGGTAAGATCAAATATTTCCTATGGGCAAATATAGTTTCTGTTCTTTCAAACAGTAGCATTTAAACATTGACAGTTACTTCAAGCGCACTAAAATTCTTATAGCACATGTGTGTGTGTATCTCTGTGTGTGTGTAAACGTAAACGTAAATGTAAATGATGAAGGGGATGACAGAAAATGAGGTGGATGGATGGAGTCACCAAAACAGTTGGTGTGAGCTTGAATGGACTCCAGAGGATGGTAGAGGACAGGAAGGCCTGGAGGAACGTTGTCCATGGGGTCACGATGGGTCAGACATGACTTTGCAACTAACAACAATAATGTATATATTGGTGCTGCTTTGAAGATTCAATGTTTATTTCTTTGTATACTGCTAGGAGATATTTTGAATATCAATCATAAACCAAATTAATAAATATATTAATTGCTGTAACAGCAAGAGAACCTGTTTTTCTTTGCGATACTGTATCTGGGCTGGAAAAATCAATAGATGGCAAGAAAGAGATATAGAAAGCTATTGCATATTGTTGACATCTAGTGGCTGTCAGATTTTTACAACCTGGATATGGCAGTTCTGACTTTTCAGCTAGCTTCTGTCAATCTAAAATTGGCGAGTTAATCTTTACTAGCTAGGGTTGGACCGTTCACATGTTAAATGGCTTGAAACTACAATATCTAAATTACAAGCTCTTAGGGCTAATTCAAACCAAATGCATGCCATCCAAAATGAAATTTAAAAACGCATGTACGTGAGACGTAGTAAAATACTATATAGAAACTTAAGGAACTTTTTATGATATTACCTCTTTCTCTAAATGAATTTTTTCTACTTGTACCCATTTCCCACCCAGAACAAACTGCCTTTTTGACTGGCATCTTTACTGCTCTGTGGTTAGTAAAAGCTGCTGTCTTGAAAACCAAGGCAGATTTCATATTTATTCTGAAAGCATTGCTGCTATCCAGCTATGGAAAACTTCTACTGATTCCAGCAGTTATTTGGGAGCATGACTACACTCATTTGTGCCTCAAGCTCATTAAAGTGTTTGTGCTGACGTCAAACTTTCAAGCAATTAGAGGTATTTTTCTCATTTAACTTCACTATTACAGTCATGCTGTTCAGGGGTAGATTTTCCATCGGAGTTTCCACTGCTTGAAACAGATAGACATACAGCAGTAAGATTTAGGGAAGGAAACTGTATTTAGAGAACTGAAATTCTTGAAAGAGGCATTTCATTTCTTTGTTAAAAGCCTAGATACACAGAAATTGGTATGGTATGCAAAACACGGCAAAAATTCCAAACACAATCTTTGATTCTAGTTAAAAACCATGATTAAAATACGGTTTAAATATATAACAAATGTTTAAATAGTTTCTGTATCTAGATTTTGTTGTCAATTATGCCTTGGAAAAATAAATAAGAGTGGCATTATTTATATACAGTAGCCTTCTCTGTCCTGGAATTGTTTATTTGTTTATATTTCTGTGAAATATCAATCAATTTCAGGTATGTTCTTAAGTACTATATTCTCTATAGTGAGTTTTTAAGTAACCTGAACAGCATCTCTTCTGGTGCAGTAATTTTGAATTCATTTCCTATTTTGTCTTTATCAAATGCATAAGAAGATCTCTTTCCAAATGTCAAGTTTTTAAAATAAAATGCAATAACTACTTAACATATGCCAATATAATACTGATGTGGGCATAAGTAGCACAGATAATATTAAATAGCTATATTTGAAAAGAATACCAGAATTGAATATTACTGAATTACTCATTTTTCTAATGTGGATATTAAGGAGCAATTGTGCTCAGCAAGGAAAGGCTTATTACATGCAATACTCCTATGATTTTACAATTAATTTGTCAACTAGCTATATAATTCAGATTTGATATCCTTTATCTTTTCATTTATGTAGTAATTGCGTGTTTCAAATTGTACATTTAAAAAAATTAATATAATGGCTTTCCAGGTGAAGAAGGGAGGTTAATAAGCAATCCTGTAGTGGTAATAGATTCCAAGGCATTCAGCTTCCTCATCTAACTTCTTGCTGAGTCACAAACTGCCTTCTCACAACAGGCTAACCATATTGTACAAGTTTCAGTGACAGATGTGCTGCCTTGCCTGTTGACCGTTATCTATTTGCTTCCTCTGCATGTACAAGTCTCACTATCACCTCCAAAGTATATGAAGCCTTTATGAAAAAACCCTATTACAGGTGATTAGAAGGAAAAGCTTTCTAGAATAGCCTGCTAAAATAAACCTGGGGCTTCATGTTTACTTACAAACTTAGACTCAAACCAGGCTAGAATTTCAATTTGGAGCATTTATGAATTAAATTACTGGATTTAAATTTGCAATCTGTTTTGCAAATTTACATCCCGGCTGGACTACTGTAACGCTCTCTACATGGGGCTCCCCTTGAGGTGCACTCAAAGTTACAGTTACCGTATATTCCGGCGTATAAGACGACTTTTGAAA
>JAPKID020006446.1:0-10657 GCA_026931265.2 Tropidonophis doriae | reverse complement strand
AGAGGCAGCATGTTCGAAAAATGTCATTCATTAAAAATTTAATTAAAAAAAGAACTGGTGTTGCCTCGGAAGTGGGTGGTAGTCTTATACGGCGAATATAGGCTTAAACCTATTTTTTAACTGTAAAATTAGGGGGTCATCTTATACGCCCGGTCATCTTATACGCCGGAAAATACAGTACATGGTGCCACAACCTCCCTTCTCTGAGGTAATCCACCAGATTTTTTATATCTCACTGACCTTAGTTTTTTGTTTGTTTTTTGTTTTTTGTTTTATTTAATTGTTTAACTTTTCTGAGATGATGGACATATTTTTACCTCAAGAATGTTTAAACTAAGTTATTGATGATTCTCAATAAACTGCTCTAAAAAGATTGAACGCAGGATAAAAGTTGCGTAAAAGTTGTGTAAAAGTTGGATTTATGGAGTTCCTCTTGTGGGTTGAAACACTGCCGACTTCAGGACAGGTGATACAGGTCCCTCCAAGGAAAAAAAATATTAACTATCCTGAAATTGAGAGTATCTTCAAACTGTGAGGCCTTCTAGAAATCCCATAAAATGTGACATTTTCCAACTGTCCTGGGGATTCCCTACAAGAGAGCCCTTTGTGCTGGTTGCATGGATGTATACCTCTCTTGCTTTCTTAGCATTTATTTCTCATTGTTCTAATTTGTAATTTAATTGTGTACCACCAAATTTCACTTTGTGTGAAATAGGCAACCATAACAATTTGATCAATATATTTGAAAAGAAAGAGATCTTAAGGAAGATTAATTGGTGAAGGAATTCAAAAGACGAATTGAGTTCGTCATCTGCCAAGTCTTTTTACCCAATAAACATGAGAAGAAGAAGCAAGATATTTCCCCTTTCTAAATTTTGCAACAATGTTAAAGAGATAATGATTTCAATATTGGTATAACATCCTCCTTCTTAAACTCATTCTTCAATATCTTTTTCTTTTCCCTCCCATTGGGGAAGAAATTGGATATCATGAAAATTAAAACCAAACCATAAAACCTATATGACTCTTTAAGATACATATTGATCAAAGTGCTCTGGGAGAATTCAGAAAGTCTCCCTATGGTGTCCCCCACCTTCCTGAGAGGAGATGGTCCCCTCTGGACAAGGAGCACAGTCATAGCAGCAAAATGGCTCTCCTTCTCGAGCTTTCTTGACGAATCCAGGCTGACATTTATCCACACATTTGGACTGAGGCAGAGACTGAGAAGACAAAGAAAAAAATGGCAAAAGAAAGATGTTACAATCACCATCTACGGAACTTGAAGGTGGACAGGAACATCAGCCAAGTAGCCTCTGGGCTTCAGATAGAAAAATAGGAAATGCCTGACTACTTCCAAATGATTTCAGGAATACAATTGCAGGCAGATGCCTCGTTTAGTTCCTCCTTTTTCTTCTGGCATATCAGATTGCAAAAAATGGATCTTTTTACTTGGGAAAGCCTTAAGGGATGAAACTGAGAAAAGATTTAAGCATTAAGTGACAACCAGTGGATTCCTCCTCATAGTGGAATTAACATGTATTCCTCCATTCTTCATATATGCATGTTTTTAAAATAAGATATCCACTTGTTTTAAATTTTGGACTAAACAGACTTTATTTTAAAAGATGTATTAAACTTCTATTCATCATCTTTATAAAGATTAAGTGACTAATTGAATTAATGATTGATTGATGTATCTTTTATATATCAATTTATTTATTTAAATTTTATTTCTTTTTAAAATATTCAAAATAGATTAAAACTGTGATTAAAAAAGGAACTTCTGATCAGTAAGATCTGGAAAGGTTTCTTCTGGAGTGCAGAGCTCCTTTTGAAAATTGTCTGAAACTATCTCCTAGTTAAGATATAAGGAAAAATCCTTACAAGTAAAAGCTGTAAACCTTCAAGGGATTGTTTTCTATTTGTATGTTTATTTCTTCACTTTGTATGGCTGCCATGATGATGAACTAAAACTAAACCTGGCTAGTTTCTAAAAGTCTAGTGAGGGGAGATGGAGGTGAGGTCATGAGAATGTGTCCATCAAAAAGGGTGAATCAGGGATCTTTTGATGCACCACATGGGTCATGAATAAAAGCTCGGGGTGGGAAAGGGATACCCACACAACATATCCAACACAAGATCTTTTCTGTTGAAAGAATACAATTAGGTGACACAAACTAATAGAGAAATACTCACCCATATTGATTATTTGTTTGATCTGGAGCCTTGAGGGGCTTTCTCCGACTGGTACAGTTCCAACCAACTATTTTACCTTCCTCCCCACAAGCATTCCCACTCTCTCTTCCCCCCTCTCTCCAGGGTTCATGGCAAACTAGAGCTGAACACTTCTGACATATAGCCTGATTTGGAGCCTCCCAGGATGCCTGAAGGGAGCTAAGACTCAAGAGAAACAATGGCATGCAAGGGATTTTCAGATGAAGTGCACTCTGAAAGACCAATGGTGAAACCTAAGTAATATTTCCCTTGAAATTGTCCCTTATTACTTCTGATATCAAGAATTTTTTTGCACCAAAGTCTTGGTTCACTACTTCAGTTTTCAGGTCATTATCGTGGCGACAAATAATTTTAATAATTTTAATCAATCAATCAATCAATCAATCAATCAATCAATCAATCAATATGCTCACATTCGACCAGTCATTATTATTTCCTGTAAACTGACAGCCTTGGACCTCCTTCCTCAATTCCACTATCCCAGTGGGATTAAAGAGAGGCATGTATAGCTATGACCAGCTCTTGGTTGATTTAAAACCTCCCAGCCTTTGAGCCTGAAATTTTGGGAGACCCCTGACTCCAACCAAGTCATTGGGACCAACAGGACTTCCATCCAGTCCTGATTCCATTTCATCAGATTGAGACCAAACCTGAATTTAGGCCCTGGTCAACAGAATTGCCTTCATCTTTGATATTTGAACTGAACCTGAAGCTAGTAACATCAAAATCCTCAGCATATGACACTGGTTTATGGAGGTAGCAAAACACCGGTTTTATGGAGGTAGTAAACCTCAGAAGGGACATAAAATGGCAGAGATTTGTGTCCTAAGTAGTAATCAACCCAAATCTCATTTTGGATATGACTGAATCATCTTATAACAGTATTCATCATTATAGCATTTGAAGGATATCTTGGTCAATAGAATTGGAGCCTCCCTATCTAAGAAAATAATAAAAGTTTTATTCCACGCATTCAATTCTCAGTCAAGGTTACCTACCCTTTTGACTAGGTTTGGTCCACTTGAACTCAGAGGTGGTATTCAGAAGGTTCTGGCAAGTTATTTGAATAGTTCAGAGAATCAGTAGCACCTCTGACTGGCCCCAACCCCATCTATTCTCTGCTTCCCGAGTCCCAAGCAAAGGGGAGGAAATGGGGATTTTGCAGTATCCTTCCCCTGACATGCCAACCAAGACATGCCCACCAAGCCACGCCCATGGATCTGGTAGTAAAAACTTTTGAATCCCACCACTGCTTGAAATGGATTGTAAGTCTTGGTGGTGGTGCATCATTTTCCTCACCTTGTTCAGCAACTGTAGTTGTGACAAAGCATCTTGGTTGATTATCACTCTCTGCTTTTCAAAAGTCCCCAAATACTTGTTGATGGGATCCTCCTTGGGGAGAACTACTCTACTAACAACATTCAGATCTGCTGCTAGGTTTCCATTTTGGTCCAAGTATACCTTCAACAAAGAAAGATTGTGTAATTCCTTCTTTAGAAAATGATGGAACTAGATTGGAAACATTGAGGAATTTTAAAGTTAGAAATCTTGTTTCCTTATCTCACATGCTCTTTTTACATTTGAATCTTTCTTCTACAGTTGTTTAACTTGAAAATATTGTCAGTTGAGAGAACAAGTGTTTCCATTATCTTCAAAACTCAAGAACAAAGGTTCAGTAATGGTTCTCAATACTACATATTATTGGGTACATTTTAGGAAAGATCACAAATCAATTGAAGAAAAAATACAAATAACTAGAGCATTCATAAACTCCTTGAAAACAACAGTGTAAATACCAGAAAGCAAGTATTTGTTAAGAAGAAACTTGCAAGGCTAATCTTCATTCAGGTAGATCAGAGAGGAAAAGTGACCAGATGAACTAATTCTATTTTATTGTAAGACTATTAACAGTATCTTGCAAGTGTGAAAGTATAAATCTTTCATCACCGCTTTTGACAGTCACAAAAATTAGCGAGGACCTTCTCTGAGTTTCTTTCTCTGCCTGTTACATAGCTGTGGGTTCATTCCCCCCCTCCTCCCATCCTATCTTCGCAATGCAGGCTGTCTTTCTCTCGCCCTCCACACTCACTCCAACATATCATTTCATTTCCTTAACAGATGTTGTGAATGCTGGTGATATACATTGTTTTCAGCAAAGAATTAACAAAACTCTTCATGATGTGATGAATGGGGATCTATTTAATTGAGCACAGGATGATATGAGATAGTTAAGTGGATATAACTGTCTTAAAAACTCCACCCAAATACATTTTAATCTTACTGATAAAATTAGGGATTTGTTAACAAAATTAGACCTTGGTCATTGATTTTTTAATATATTTTCATTAATAATGGAAGTAGATAAACCATGATTTTGTTATACAAAAATATAATAATGTTTGGACAAAGCTATCTTGATCTCCTAAGAAAAAATTCTTAGCTTCCAGAAAATAAAAATATGATTTAATGAGAGAGAGAGAGAGGTGCATTAAGTAAAATCCAGTTGGAGACAAAGTAATTTTTAGCATCTAGGACAGGGGTGTCAAACAGATCACATGGTGGGCTGTATTGTGATGTATCAGGATTTTTTTTTGCCTTTGTCACATGTTTGACACATGTGATCTAGGATATGATGCTGTACATGCTTGTATTTTGCATAGTGTAAAGCAGGGGTCTCCAACCCTTGCAACTTTAAGTCTGAAGGACTTCAGCTCCAAGACTTTTCCAGCCAGGTTGGAGACCCCTGGCGTAAAGGAATGACAGCAACTATCTATGTCTTTCTTTAAGATTTCATTTGTAGTTTTTCTATGATAATATTTTAATGATATGATAATAATTATATGATTATGAATTTGACGATAATGTCATTAATGTTCCAGTGGAATTATTCCAGGTCACTTGTAGCAGCCACACATGGAAAAGACATTGCACAAAATAGTCATCCGTTTTATGCAAGGACAAAGAAGGAAGAGATCAAAGGAGCTGCATTTAGTCTTGAAGAAAGACAACAAGGAGAAGAGCCATGTTTGATTGACAGGAGCTTAAAATCAGAAGGAACATATTTTCAAATATACAAAATGTCTCAGTTGTAGAAGAGAGAATATAGAACTCTTCCAGTTAGTACAAGATGTTCTACAGAAGCTTAAGATCTTAAACAACCAATCTTAGAGAGCCCCAAAGACCCTGAAAAGGAATCTAGTTTGATGTATCCTTGCTGGGACCCTCATACCTTCCATGGCTGCAGCGTTAGAGTCCTCAACTTCTCTTCTCCCTTCTTCCTTCTCCTCTTGGATTTGAATGCAGCATTTAAGGCATGAGCCAGAATCTTAATGAGACTGTAAATAACACCTGGATTTGTGATCCGCATCCTATTCTTTTCCTCTTTGGTCTCCAGTGGGGCTTTCTGGGTGCATCTTCTTTGACCTTTGACAGAAAAGACATGTCTTGAAACAGAACAGTTAAAATACTCAGCTTGAAATGCAGATTTCACAAAGAAAGGATCTTTATAGGCATCATCTTTTCTCCAACTCTTTTTCCACTGATAAGGAAAGGTCCAAACACTGTGGACATACTTGAGAAGCGTGCTCTTTCCCAATGAATATACACCAACCACTGTCATGATCCAGACTTTCCCTTCAATGGGTCCTGGCAAATGCATAAATGTTAAATGGAAAGGAAGAATTCTGTCAAAAAGGGGAGAAAATTCTATGAAGTGAACAAAGACATTGACTTGTCTCCACTTAGAGCAGGCATCCCTCAGGGCGACTGTATTTCCAGTCACTGAGAATTGTTGTGATATAACAACACAAATTCTATTCCTGACAAGCATAGGAGTAAATGTTCTCATAAAATGCTCTCCCTTCTCTGTGTCTGGTGCAAAGAGACCAATCAGGGTCCATCCGAAATGGAGGAGCAGTTGGACAATTGCTGGGTACTGGATTCCTTCTTTGGGGAGCATCGGATGGAAAAAAGGGAATTGACTTTTATCACTCAGAGCCTCTGACGCACTTCTCTCCTTGATCTGAAAAAAGCAATGAAGAGTGTTATATTTGGGGTCCCACCTAGTCCCAATGTTTAGCTTTTAATAAATCCATTTTTTGTCATGCTACATATTAGAACAGTTTGCAATATGGCCAATTAGAACAATTAATCAGTGGAATAGGTTCCCTCCAGAAATTGTAAATGCCCCAACACTAGAAGTCTTTAAGAAGAGGTTGGATAGCCATTTGTCTGAAATGGTATAAGGTTCCTGCCTAAGCAGGGGGTTGGACTAGAAGACCTCCAAGGTCCCTTCCAACTCTGCTATTGTATATTATATATTAGATAAGAGTTTTAGAATGTATTTGAGCTGAATGAGGGCAGACAAAAATGCTTCTCTGGTACTTTTGAATCCAGATGTATCATTTGGGAAAGGGAACTGTTAATCCAAGAATGAAAAATACATTAGTGAGACTTAGAACCCAGAAAATGAAACGGCTTGACGTTTCTCATGAACCTTGGTTGAAATTACATCTCACTGTCTTTAAAGTGAATGTTTAAAAAGGGACAAAGGGACAATTACTTTTTAAACTGGGGAAGAAACACAAGGTAGGAAGATCTTACTTCAAAAACTAAACAAATCACAGAGCAGAATGTAAGAAATACAATCTATTTTTTAAAAAAATCAAAATGCAATTATTTATGCATGCATGAAATTATAAAGAAATAAGAAGCGGGATCCACTTTTGATTCACATGGCTTACAACAAGGAATTAACTAACAGATTCTTTTAAAATGCCCTACATGGCTTTTTTTTTCAATAGAAAAAAATGACATTTACTAAAATTTCAATTCCAGCGGATGGCTTAATTAGAAGAAATGTCCACTAAAACATTCAGTAGAGAAGCTAATTACTTGATTGTCAAATGGAATAACAATAATTTCCCTTATCCTGAAAGCTCTACCACTGTAATTAGGTTATGTCATACTTTACCCTGAAGGGAATATTAAAAACACAAGGCCAGTCAATGCCATCCACTGTATAATTTCTATTTATAGACTTTTGCTAAATTACTGCCTCCATGATACAGCTGCAGCATCAATAAACAGAACAATAGCAGCACTTTGGTTGGTCAATTAAGTTTTCTACATGGATATTAATGTAAATATGGATCTCGTAAAGACTGTTCTTGTTGACTAATCATTTGTATTGAAATGCCAAAAATTCACGAACTCATAAAATATTCAGAAGATAGAAAAGAGGCAAAAGTGAGAGTTGACCCACAACAATATTAAATCAAACTATGTGAATTTCTTTTGATATCCAAAGATGCAGCCCCAGTTTTAATCAAAGGCCATTTGCTACCAACTTCATTAGAGACAGGATTTTCTCTCAGTGTTTGACACTGTTAGGAAGGGAAATATTTTTTTTATATTCTAATGCAATATTGTATCAAATAAACCCAAGGCATGTTTTCCAGAAAAGCTTACAGGAAAAAAAAAAACAGAATGCAAAAGCAATATTTCAATTCCTATACGTCTGCAGTTCTATGCAGCTAAATCTGCTCTTTCCAGGATCAGAAATGTACTTTTGATTGTTTCAAGGTTCTATTAAAAGCCTTTCTTTGAGCTGGTGCTTGGATTTTCAGATTATTTTCACCGGCAGCAGCCAGGGGGTGGGGGAAAGGAGGGGTCTGCATTTTGCATGAATTTGTCTGCGAGATACAGGTTGGGATACTGATATCTGGATAAGATTGCTCTTTGCTCTAAGTGGCACAAAATTCAGCCCAGGTTATATGGGTCAACTGCAGCAGCTCCAAAATAACTATCTGTATTCATTTAGAATCTAAGCATGATCTGTCTCCCTTTTTATGGTATTTAACCCATGACAGTCAAAAGATCGTCCTGCCAGTAGCTGCTCTTGGGGGTCATGGCAAGTTTTCCTGCTGCAGTTAATGTGAGGGCACAGCCATCATCTCCTGATCTGTCATCTGAACTGAAGGTCTTCTCCGTCTTCTGGGATGCCAAGCCTGGCAGGCTGAAGCCAACCATGAAGAAGACATCTTTGTATTATCTCAAAGGAATGCAGCAAGCATATAATCTTACAAAGACAGATGGTTGCTAACAATAATAGTGAAGTTCTCTCTCCCTTACTCACTCTCTCTCTCTGTATGTGTGTGTGTCTGTCTCTCCCTCCCTCCCTACCCCCCCCCCTCTCTCTACACTTGAATCCTTTATGTGTGGGTGAGACAATGTTTGAAGGTTGAACAAACTGCAGCGGATTCATGAACAATTTGTCAGGTGTCCTAGTTTATTCTCCATTTTAAGGACCTACAATCGATCTAATAAAGGAACAGCCTTTCCTGCCAGTTTCATTCAAAGCAAATAGTCCATAATGCATTTTAGTAGTAGTACTCTATTAATTGTACTGATATTTAAAAGAACTGAAGAAAACTGCTTGATTGTGTGTGGGTCAAGCAACTGATGGTTTTAAACTTGATCATATTTTCATTTTTATTTTTTTTATTATCAAGTGGAAAAAATCCAGAAGCTTTTATTGATGTAGTAAACGTGTTAATGTACCCTTCTAATTTTAAATAAGAAATCAATGACATCACTCTGAAGTAGGCATAACACGAGTACAAGATGGTTTAGATTCTCATGGTCGTAATAAGAATTTTTATGCAACCAGAGCAGAAGCCGTGGATGATTCGTACTTCCAATTAGGTGGGAGTACTCTCTTGGTCTTGTAGTAACAAGCCAGCCTGTGAATTCTGCTCTCAATCAAAATAAGTCGGAATTTGGCATCTTTATCCTTGCGGTTCCTCTCAAGATGCTTGCGGACAACAACTGCTTTCTTGATTAAGTGGTAAAGGTCTTCTGGGAGATCAGGGGCAAGTCCCTTGGATTTAAGAATCCTCAGAACTTTGTTACCAGTCACAAAACGAACTTGGGCAACCCCATGCAAGTCCCTTAATATCACACCGATTTGGGAAGGTGTCAGGCCTTTCTTTGCCAACTTGTAAATCTGCTCTTTGACATCATCAGAAGTAAGTTTCATTCATGTAGGCACGCTTCTCCTGTAAGGCAAAGCCGACTGGGACAGACCCTTCCCGGGTGCGTGCATGCGACCCATGATGGTGGCGAAAAGAAAGAAGCGAGGAAGGCAGCCTGGCAGTCTTTTTTTCCGCCGGAAATGACATTACAGGAAGAAAGGAAGACTTCTGGTTTCGCGTCATATTTTCATTTATTGATAAGTCAACTACTAGTAACTGAAAAAGGCAACAATATCAGTGTTTTTCAATCTAGAGAAAATTATAGTACCCTACGCTACCTATGTTTATATAGTGTGTGTATATGTGTATCCATAAGTGTACACATACACTTACATAAATACATACAGTGTGTGTGTGTACAGTACATACACACACACATACACATGAATGCATACATACAGTACATATACATACCGTTATGTGCCAAAGAGAGGGAAAAAGTTATTTCCTCACCCTTTGTTACCATTGGCTATTTTCTTCCTTTCAAAATATAACCATGTTTTGTTTGGAAAGCAGTCAAATGGGATGGTAGGTTTGGGTAATAAAAGGATTTGGAATTTCAATTTGAAATAGTTGGGTGCAATATGGATTAAACAAAGCTTTTTAAAAATAAAATATAGATTTTTAAAAAATTTGGATAACACTTTTAAAAATCTGTTGATTCATTAGAATATTGGCTGTTCTCACAATCAGCCTTGGGCCTCATAGATAAGATTTTCAATGTTAAGAACTGGCATCCAGACTATTAGGTTAACTGGTTATTAATTAAAGTATTAATACAACTATAATGTCTTAATGAAAAAGTGCCAAAATCCTTTTTTTAAAAAAATTGGTTGTTCTTAACAGGTAGTTCTTAACAGTTTGTAACATCCATTTGTTGAAATTACAATCTGGCACTCAACAGTTCAAACGTGGGAAATATTAGATTAAAGCAACCAAAGGAAAAAAATTGTATTTATTTAGCCATGGTGGTGCAGTGCTTAGAATGCAGTATTGCAGGCTAATTTTGCCAACCCCCAGTAGTTCTATTCTCACTGCCTCAAGGTTGACTCAACTTTCCATCCTTCCGAGGTTATTAAAATAACAAATTGTTGGGAGCAATACGCTGACTCAGTAAACCCCTTAGAGAGGATGTAAAGCATTGTGAAGCAGTATATAAGTCTTAGTGTTTATACTATCTTCATGAAAGGTGTCCATATCATTATGGCATCATGCTTTGGTATCATGCTATGGAAAGAGGTCCTAAAGAAGCATCTCGTGTGGCTAAAAAGGCCAATTCGAGAGTGGCAATCTTTTCCACACTCAGGGTAAATAGATTCTGCCCCCTGCCCAGCCCCCAGATTTTGCTTGTTCCAGGACTGTCTCTTTGCCTCAACCAGCCATATCAC
>JAPKID020006444.1:0-10658 GCA_026931265.2 Tropidonophis doriae | reverse complement strand
GTTTGGATGAATTTTTCCCCTTTTTTTTCCTTTTAAATATTGTAACCCCTTTTTTTTCTTTGTCATTGCTCGGAAGCCTTGTTGAAATAACGTATTGAATGCATGAAATGCATGAAATGATATGCATGTGACTCATGCCACTTTAAATGGAAGAATAATTAATTTTTGTATGAAGCCTTGGTGCAGCCTGCACTCCTGATATGGATGCCTTCAAAGGAAAGGTAGATCCAAACTAGAACAAATTATTCTTCAGTAGCCAAGATCTAAGTCATAAAACGATTTATAGGTAACAACTAGCGCCTGGAACTGTATCCAGAAACCTAAAGGTAGCCAGTACAATGACCAGAGAAAATGTGTTGTCAACCACATTGAATAGCTAAAATTTTGGAACGTCCCTCAAAGACCAAATAGAGTATGTATTATAGTAGTCCAAGTACGTGGAAATGAGAGAATGAGTAGTTGTAGCCAGCACACTAGCTGAAATTAGGTAGGCATTTATTGGCCATAGTTTTCACTAGCTGTTCCAGCAGAAACTCAGGGTCCAAGTGAATTGTCAGATGATATACCTATTCTATGAGGGGGAACATAACCCCATCCATTCTAAAAAATAAAATCCCTGAGTTTTGTCTGTTCATGCTCAGTGGTGGGATTCAAAAATTTTTACTACTGGTTCTCTGGGCATGGCTTGGTGCCATGGCTTGGTGGCCATGGCAGGGGAAGGGTACTGTAAAATCTCCATTCCCACCCACTCTAGGAGAAGGATGCTGTAAGAACTCCACTCCTTCCCCATTCCAGGGAAAGGTTACTGCAAAACACCCATTTCCTCCTGATCAGCTGGGATTTGGGAGGCAGAGAATAGATGGGGCAGGGCCAATCAGAAGAGGTATTTACTGGTTCTCTGAACTACTCAAAATTTCTGCTACCAGTTCTCCAGAACTGGTCAGAACCTGCAGAATACCACCTCTGGTTCATGCCAAGATAGAAAAATATGGCTGAATATAAATATATATTTATATTCCTTGCAGACAACTGGTAATCTGCTTCCTTTTAACAAGTTGTTGAAGCACTTGGAGTTGTATCTGTGTCCTCAGAGTCACTTGAGTAGTGCTCCTGATTCCTGTAATCTGCAATTTTTCCTCTGAAAATCCATTCCTACTCCCACACCATTCAAAGGCTGTTCATCCCAAATTGTATAGATAAACATCTGTAAACCATCTTCAAAAGAAAAACAAGAAAGTCAAGTTGCCTCCTGAAAAAGTACCTTTGGGACAATCATGACCTGGATGACTGAGAATCTCTACAGACTCATAGTGATGATATTTTAGTAATGATATTTTACCTCAGGTCAGCAGGTAAAATCTCCTCATGATTTAAAATAGATGTTAAATAGGATGGTGAAAAAAGCTACGGTTGTGCCAAACACTCCATGGAATAGGCAAAACTTTGATCTTTCTTCCCGCTCAATAATGAGTAAAACCATCAACATAGGAAAGAGCAGAGTCAGTGTAAAAGATGTACTTTCAATCCCCAGCCCACACTCAGGTGGATACTATGGTTGATGTTATCAATGGGTCCTGTGAGATTCCTGTGAATCTAACAGGATAAAAAGGGCTGTAATCCTTCCATCCTGATTCTGTTGCAAGACATTCGTAAGCACTACTAATGGAGTTTCTATCCAGGTTTGAACCTAGCACCCAGGGAATCGACTTCTGCCATGATATTCTGCAAATGAACCCACACTACTTACTCCAAAGTCTTCTCCCAAAAGGGGAAGATGAAGATGGGGTAGAGATTGTCCAGATTTTCTAGATTTAGGGATGTCCCATTCAGGAAGAGACATGCTTCCTTTAGTGCAGAGAGCACTATCTACTCCCATAAAGAGGAATTCATGATTACCCTAATGTAGCTTCCAGGCCTTTCGTTAACCAGAAAAGGCAAGAATCTAACTCCTACGTGACATAGATCGAGAACCTTGTCATATGCTATCAAGAATCTTGTCCATTTACTTGGAGTCCACAACATCAAATATATCCCTGATAACCCAGTGGAGCTTCGTTCCATGCTCCTTTTAAAGCTCTCCATAAGTATCATCAAGCACCCAAATCTTATTTTTAAAAGTATTCAAAATCTGAGTTTTCTCAGGCTGTTGACTCATTTGAATGATATAGTCTTCAAAGGAATTGTTGCTGTTGTGAGCATATACCAAGGCTTTTTTACTGTTTCATCTTTCATAATTTTGTTTTGTTTTGATTTTAATATTATACAACACCCAGTTACTCTGAATTGGGTGGCCTTACAAATCTAATTTATTTATTTATTATCAAGAGCTGCCTGAAACATTTAGTCTTCCAAATGCTTTGCACAAAGGCCACAAGGACTGAAGCAAGTAGTCTTGCTGTCAATCCCCAAAAGAACATGGGTCACCCTTAACAGAGTTGTTGGAGAGCAATCTGAAGATATAGTAGTTGTCACCTTAATACATGCTTCTACTATGTTTGGTCAGTTAATTTCATTTTTTAGCACTATCACACTAAAGGTCTTTTCTGCTGTGTCGTGTCCTGAAGCTACTTGGTAAATTCATGACTATATTACTGAAACCTTCTTATTGTTACTGCAATTACTGGGGTGAACCCAGTTGAAATAGAGAGATTTATAAAGGCAAGTCTGTTTATATTTACTCAGCTTTGGAGAAATAAAATGCACAATTTATAGCCCAGAATTTATAGCTTCCAGTTGGTAAGTGTATATATTATTCCCTCTTGCTGTTCATCTGACATCTTAACTATGTGGTCACTAGTTAGGCAATAGTTAAGTGATGCTCACTTAACACAATCATTTTTGTCATTTTATAGAATATCTCTTAGAAGCAGATGCTGAAATTATTTGAAGTACTGAAAATCTTAGAGAATATTGCTTCAAAAGCTACATACAGCTTGGTCTCAATTAGTGCTATATAATAAATCCCATGAAATTTTATTCAAATTCGCACTATTCAAAGTAATATTTCTGTAGAAAATTCGGAATTTGATTTCAATTCAACAGAAATAAGCAACATTTTTTTAAAGAGAAATGTGTGTGTATTTAATGAAAAAAAATGTATTTCTAATTTAAATTTATAATAAACCAAGTTACAGAGTCCTCTTAGAAAGAATAAAAACAAAAACGTCTAAATTTCATTCCTAAAGATAAACTTACACTAACAAAAATGTATTTTTGTCTCTCAATCTCCTTAAAATGCAGTATATGCATATCATCAAATGATGATGCAATGTTATTTTTATTTCCTCTGTATTTTTATAAGTGTGCCCTGTACTCAGGCATTCCAACCGATTGTGATATTTTAGTATTTCTATGGTTCATGTTGTTCAATTATATCAAATTTGTTGATGTTAATGACAAGCCTCTTCTTTTTTTGAGCTTGCACTCAAACCTGTACTGTTGGAGCTTGATTCCTCCAAAAGAATCATCCTTACTTTTTTATCCATTATGCACAAACATTAGCAACATCTAAAACTTCAACCACAGAACTTTCCAGTGCCATAATATCCGATATACTGATAATAGACATAGGTACTAACTCTTCAGAAACATGTAGGCATTCTCTAATGTACTGTATATACGTAGCTAAGGGACAAGACCTAAATCAGGTTTTAAGTAACATAGCCACTTTTAAACAGATGCTGTGTTTAAAGATGTGTAAGCACTTAACATTTCCAAATGCACTATGATAAACCCTTCAATAAATTACTCTGAATTTACAGTAGTTCAGTGCTCAAAGTTCAGTAGCAAAGTACACATTTTAAATAAACGTTTAGTCTCTACAATATTATCCTTAAAAGGAATCAAGTACTATGTCTATCAAATCTATGAGAAAGTGGTAATCACAAGTCCGAATAGAATTTGGTTGGTATAGCAAACAGAAGGCAAACCACATACAAATTTGAGGAAAAATCCTCCTCTATCCTGAAAACTTATGTTTTATGAAGCAATGTCAGGATTCATCTTGCAATACATGTCCTTACCTGCCAGTCAAGATATTGATTGGTTTACTGCAGTGAGCAGAATCCTTGTAATCTCCCAGAGGACTAAATTATTCCCTTAAGTTAGGAAGTTGGAGGAATGTGTAGAACTGAAGTAACAATATGTATCCTAGCAACTAGCTCATAGCAACCAGCTGGAGAGAACCTGTCCACAAGACAGTCACATTTATAGAATCCAGAGGAAAAGCCAGTGGAATCAGTTAGGGGGCTTTTTAACATGGCAGACACATTATAGATTCTCATCAGGTATGGTGAGGATGTTGAAAGTTAAACCTTCAGAGTAATGGGAAATGGAATGCGAGTTTTCCTAGCAATACTCCAATTATGAGCTTGAATCCAGTGTCAGACTAGATTCACAGAAAGAATTTTAGTTATAATGCTGTTCCATTTGGGAGACTTGAAGCAATACTGATAGCACAAAATGGATTTATATATAGGCAGCATGCTTTCTACAAGTCTGCACGTTTAAGTGTCAACAAATTCCAAGTGCAGATTTTTGTATCATAATCATAGCTGTTTGAGAATGTAAAACTATCCTTTTGGATCTGTATATTAGTTGACTTAAGAATCTGTGAAATCTGGATCAAATGCCTAAGCAAGTCCTAAGAGCTACAGTGTATTAGATCAAAGCTGTATCTAAAGTCTTCATTTTCATCACATTGGGAGTAGCACCTATATGCATATAATGACACCTTGTGGTAGTTCCAGGCAATGCTACAGGAATATTGTGGCAACAAAAGGATGTACAGTAAATAATTTCTTTAACTCTGGCCTATATGTTTAAAATACCAGGAAAAATAAAACGTTTACATTACCATATTTGAAAATAACTAACAACTTAAAACTGTTATGCATAAAATACATAGAATAAAATAACTGCTTTTAGTATATAATTGTAACTCCAATGTTTTATTGGCTAAAACTGCCCTCTATAACAAAACTAAATTCTAACCGTCTGAAAATGTTATTTATTTGTTTAGACAGCATGTGATTAGCTAAGAAAAAATACAGGATTATCTTCTGTACAAAATAATGTCTGATGAAGCCAAATAATCTAAAGAAATCTATGTACAAAAGGAGCTTGTTGTGTAAAAGCTAATGCAGACATTTAGCAGCTGCCCAAGCTTGTTAAATTACAGTAGCCAGATAAACAATGTGTCTGTTACATGCAACTAATCTATAAATACTCATTCTGGTTACAAGCTAAGGGTTTTAATAGCCACTGCTCTAGCCTTTGGCGACCTGTCGTTTACAAGCTTCTCTGAAAATTTATTTCTGCCTATGAATCGTCAGTCAAAATAGTCAGGGATGATGGGAGCTCTAATGCAAAACTCTCATGACCACTAAGACAGGGACAGATGATTTGATTACAATATGGATCACTTATTCCCAAGTTGTTTTTAAAATCCCCCTACCTAGAGGTTCTGGGACAGAGCAGCATCTGAATCCAAAAACAAAAAATGCCTGTGAAATCTCCTTTACAAAAATCTGATCGTTGCTTGAAAAACCTAGGACAGCAACAGCTGTGCCAAATAGATGGCAAAAATTGCCCAAGCAGGAATAAAGTTGCTGCATACAGAGTAATATGTGCACTGACATATCTGAAATAATATAATTTTGTTCACATGGTATCTCATTGCACATTATTACTCATCAGTTGCTATCCTGTTAAAAAATGCCACAATTGTCAATACAAGGATAGTAGACAAGCTAATATAAGCCAATAAGATCATGGCTATTGTGTTTGCATATTTCTGAGGCAAAATCCTCAACATACGTGCAATATTAACCTCTGCACAGAAAGCCTGGAACTGGCAATACCCAATTGAATTAACGGAAATATTCCTTGATTAATCAACTATCGCTTTTTTGTTTCCATCATCCTCTAACTATATGTCAGATAGCTTTCAGGATCTAGATGGGGAGAAATGGGCCGCAACAGAACTCAAACAGAGTTGCTATCTGTACACAAAAGTTCTCCCAGTTCTGGGTTCTCTCCTATACGGGAGAGAATTGCCTTTGAAAAGGGAATCCATGACTTAGGTGGCTAGTACTGGACAGATACTATTAGGCAGGCAAAACGTAGTTCTCCTGCCTTGGGAAGGGGTTGGACTAAATCTCCAAGGTTCTTTCCACCCAGATTCTTTGATTCTAGTGACAGCCAGAAGGTCGTTAACCCAGTTGCAGCTAGGGTACCGGCTGTGACTGTCTGAAGCTGGGGGGATAGTAACTCATACTGTCATAAACACATTAGCCAATTGCAATTGGCTCTACATGGAGTTTGCTTTTAAAAGCTATTCTGCAACTGCAGTAGGCACAACATAAAGTGGCCTGCATGCTAACATGCACTGATGCCATGAACCCTGCCTTGAATGCCACTAAATCTCCATGAAATGTAAAGTGTTCATCTTAACCCGTTAATGTCTTATATGGCTAGGCATCAGGGCTATTGTCTTACAGGGCTACAATGAGGAGGTGGTTCACCATTACAATTACTGCCAGCTAATAGATATAGGTTTAGCCCCATCCTTTGGCCATTGGGGAGCAGGTTAAAGGGCCTTTTCAGTAGTTAAAATTGTGCCTTACAAATTACATCCACAAAAACACACACAAATATACATGTTACAATTTAAATATTTTTTTTAAATATATTACAGCTATTTCAACTATTGTTAAATTGCCAAGATCTGCATGATTACAATGGTTTAAAAATTTAATAAATAAAAAACATTTTTAAAGTGCAGTAGTGATCTCATCACTATTTCCTAATTTGTGTTTCAGCCCTTCTTTCAAGGAGAAAAAACATCTTTATTTCAGAGCAGTACAATACAAGGGAAAAAAAGCTATTTATATGAGAATTCACAGATTAGGCATAACATAGTTTAAGAGGAGCCCATGAAGCACAAATATGATTCTGTATTTTAAAGGATTCTCTGAACTGGGCATTTATGGAAATGCACACAAGATCAGTGGGAGCCTTCAGCAAGATATTCCAGATCTGGTTGTCGTAGTCTCTTCTCTCTGTGCTTGTTTTTAGTAAACTCTCTAAGCATCTGTAGGATTTCATTCTCAAAGATTTCTGGAGCAGGCTTTGTTTCTTAAGAAGAAGAAAAAAAGAGTGAAATTTTCCACAGATCTAATAATCTTTTCAAAATTTTAGTTACGTTTCAGGTAACAGGTTGCATTAGTTTGCTAAATATAAAAAATGAAACATCAGCTAATAATAACCATTTTAAGGCTTTCTAAAGAATATTAATTTCATCTTCTGATAAAATATATTCAGAATACCTTCACTGCAAATCTTACAATAATCATGTAGTTCAATCCTGTGTATGCCTTTTGGGAACCAAGTCTCACTGAATATTGGTTACTTGACATATATAAAACTGGATTCTGATTTAGTTATGCTAGGAATAATGCTTTTAGATTTAGTACAATAAATTAACTGTGCTCCTCCCATGTTTATTTTAGCAGATATATTTCTATATGTGTAAGTAAAGATCCAATCTTTTAGTTACTGTCCTAGACCTCTTAACCTGGAAAAAGCTCTAAATAAACCCAGTGCACCTTGCATAAACATCTGTAAATGTTTCAGTTCTATCTATAATCCTGAAGTTAATATTGCAAATCACAGTAGAATTATAAATAATATGGATAGTTTTAATGGATTCACAAACTGTTTCCACAATTGTACTTTTTAATAGGATTGTATAGTCACTTAATTGTCAAAATAGCAAATGGTGTTCTTAACCATTTTACTGTATGTATTCCTGCTCTAAGGTAACATTGTATTTCAAATTCCCATAAAATTTCAAGGCCCATGCATATCTCTTATAGTTTTTTAAGGTCTGTCTACAAGATCCCTGAAATATAGAATAAAGATAAGAAACAGAATATCACCTATATTGTTTTACTCACTATTGTGAGGTTAGAAATATGTTGAGAACTGTAGTTTGCTAGCTCCAAAACACACTGTTCTACATTACCTGTTGCCCAGGAATATATGTCCCAATCATTGCTTGGCTCATTTATTAGGCGGTCATAAAGGTCCAGCTGTTGTTCATTCATTTGATTCAGATTCTCTTTGGCAAATAAACTATTAAAAACAATTAAGGGAAATGTAAACTGCCGAAACTCTTAAAAGTGCTAAGCTCATACAAAGCCAGTATACACAAAATGAAAAAAATCAAAAACACACTTCAATCATATCAACAGGAATAAAACCTGAATTTTCCTATATATTTATAGAATAGATCCATCCTCTCTTATCGCTCCTAGTAAATTCTAATTAAATCTATCTGTTCAATTATCATTTGAAGAGGCAGGGACCAATTCTACCTCATCTGAAGATGCCCAAGTAATATTCAATTTGCAGAGGCATCTAAACTCACAACACAAACTTCTGTACTAAGGATGTCTTTGTGCACAATGCATGCTTCTGTGTTGACTGGCGAGACAAAAGAATATTGTCAAACAGCACATATTTAATGCCAAGATTTTACAAGGAAAATATATGGTAATGGCTACTGGTTTAGATTGTTTTACAGCACAAATTAGTCGTCCACAGGTAGGACATGGGAGTTCACACAGTAAACTTGATGTAAGAAAACTTGGTAAGAAAAACTCTAGCCTAGTCAGCAGGAAATAAAATAATGAAAATCTTCTCAAGTTGAACTTGATTGCAAACCTATACCCATACCATATAGAAGCAATATGTATATGTCATTGTGGTATTTACTTGCTATTCTGGTTTACAGTTCTGATATTTCTGATGGTCTTCCATCCAAATATTAACCACATCAGACCCTGCGATAACTTTTCAAGATTTGTTAAGTGCTGCTCCATGCTCTGCTGAATATCTCAGGGCAGGAGTCCCAGTAAAAGTTATGAAGAGTGATGCTTAGCACAATATTCAAATATAATTACTGTATTTTTAGCATTTAGACTATCCCAAAAAGGTCTCAGCTAAATAATACAGTAGTAAAAATTAAAACAGCAGAACCCTGGACTAGCGATTCTAAGTACAGATAACCCTCAACTTATGGCCATAATTGAGCTCAAAATGTCTGTTGTTAAGAAAGACATTAGTTAAGTGAATGGTGCCCCATTTTATGACCTTTCTTGCCACAGTTGTTAAGTGAATTACTGCAAT
This sequence comes from Tropidonophis doriae, assembly GCA_026931265.2. Classification (NCBI taxonomy): domain Eukaryota; kingdom Metazoa; phylum Chordata; class Lepidosauria; order Squamata; family Natricidae; genus Tropidonophis; species Tropidonophis doriae. The sequence continues at coordinate 1,466 of JAPKID020006444.1, read as the reverse complement.
TGTTAAATTAGTCCAACAGTTGTTAAGTGAATCTGGCTTCCCCGATGCTTGCCAAAAGGGGATCCCATGACCTTGGGACACAGCAATCGTCATAAGTATGAACCACGCAGCAAGCATCTGAATTTCGATCAACCTGACTATGGTGCTGCCTCAAAGGTCCTAAGTGTGATAAAAGGTCATATCACTTTTTTCAGTGCCGTCGTTAACTGTGTAAGTCGAGGACTACCTGTACGCTGGTTGGGAAGGAGAGATGCAAAACCGCCCACCTGAGCAGCAGGCAGTTCTCCAACATGCCTCTCTTGCGGCTCTCGTATAAGAGCCTGGCGCGCTTGCTCGCCAGGGGCTCGTGCGGCCGAGGCTGCCAGGGAGGGAGCGGGATCTCCAGCAAGTCCTTACCGGAGTCAGAAGGAGAATCCCCGCGGTAGCCATGCTTGGGCGAGCGGGAGAGGCAGCCGGGCAGCAGGAAGACGCGCTGCGAGGAGAGGGAGAGAGAGAGAGAGAGATGCGAACGACCGTCCTTCAGTAATAACGACCCTTCCCCGGTCCTTCCGGTCCTCCCCCCACACTCACCCGAACCATTAGAGCCGCCATCCTGCTTCCTTCCCGAGCTACTCTATCATTCGCTCTCGACCATAGACGAACAAGGTAACGCGAACCAGGATGCGCTTGCTTTCCTCAGCTAGCCATAGAGAGCTCGTTCGCGCATGCGTCTTAATCGGTCCCGTTCGAAAACGGCCACCCGTCGAACGCCGCCGGGAAGGGAGCCAAATAGGAAGTTTTGGCCTTCGCTGTTCTCTTGCGCGGAGAAGCAGTACGAAACCGGAACAGGCGGGACTCGACCAGCCGGAAGGGGCGGGGCGGAGGAGGCCCTTGCTGTGGTGGAGTGAGAGACAGAGAGAGAGGTTCGCGCGCGTTTTGGGCCTGCTTGGGATTGTGGGCCTTTACGCGGTATAACGGGGCCGCCTAACATTGGGGAGAAATGAGGTTTTTCGCCGGCTGTGTGGGAGCGACCCTTCGGGAGGGGGAGGGAGAAGGAATGGCGGGTTCTCTTCCCAGCGCGGGAAAGCGGGAGGCGATGGCTGCCGCGAGCGAGCGGCCGCAGTTATGGCGCCGACGGGGGGGAGGGGAGGGGGGAGTCTCCGTTTCCCACCTTTTTGCTCCCCGACCTCCTCCTGCGGGGCTCTCAGATGCGCGCGGAGGGAAAGGGGGCGGGGTTGCTTTGCGGTCCTAGGCCCGCCTTGCTGCCGGAGGAGGAGGCTGGCCGGGGCCGGATCGTAGCCGCGCCAGAAAGGTTATCCCTGTGGTCCGCGTTAACCCGGTTCTTTACTTTGACCTGCAGTGCCGCTCTTCCCCCCCCTCCCCCCCGATTCTCTCCGTGGCGCTCCTGATACTATGTCGGAAGGAGTAGACCTCATTGATATCTACGCCGACGAGGAGTTTAACCAGGTAAGTGTTGATGCGGCCTC
>JAPKID020006443.1:0-10658 GCA_026931265.2 Tropidonophis doriae | reverse complement strand
GGGGGGTCGTGCGTGGACATGCCACCCATGCTATGTGTGCAACGCCCTGCTTTTGGCATGTTTTTTTGCCCTCCCCGGGCTCCAGAGGCTTTCTAGGAGCCTGGGGAGGGTGAAAACAGCCTCCCACCCACCTCCAGAGGCTTCAGGAACTTCCCTGGAGCCTCCAGAGGGCGAAAAACAGCCTCAAAAGAAGGCCTAAATCAGCTGGCAAGTGTACACATGAGCTCTGGAGCTAACAGGGCAATGCCTTGCGTGCCCTAAGAAATGGTTCCGCGTGCTACCTGTGGCACCCGTGCCATAGTTCACCATCACAGGTATAGGGTTTACTGCTTGAGTAGAGGGTAGGGCTAGAAGACCTCCAAGGTCCCTTCCAACTCTATTAGTCTGTATTCTGTTAAAATGTTTTGAGTTCCTTGATCATCTTTGCTAACTGTTCTCTGAAACGTTCAAAAGTATAATGCCTGTACCTGGACACAGTATTCAAAACTGAATCAGAATAAAGTGAAAGTATTACTTCCCATGATTTGGAAATTACATTTCTGTTTATACAGCCAGACATTACACTGTCTTTTATAATAGTCACTTCACACTGCTGGCTCAAATTTAGTTTCCCATCAATTACTATTTCAAATCTTTTTCATAAATTCTATTACCAACCCCTATTCTTTAGTTGTACACCTGTTTTTTGTTTCCTGGGGAAAGAGTTTTGTATTTTATTCAATTATTTGTACCCCAAAGCAATATCCCGTTGACGAAATTTTGACATTTGTATTTGTCTTCTTAGGTATTAGGTATTCCATTCACTTTTGTGTCATCTGCAAATTTGATAGCTATCCCCTCTATTTCTTCTAAATTATTAATAAAAGCATTACAGATAAAGTCAAACTTTGTTTTGATACTGGATACTTCTTTCCATTTATTGAATAACAGTTGATGAACATTTTTAAAATGTGAGTTTGTCAGTAATGCATCCTCTTAATTCTTATGGCATCTTGCTCATATTTTACTAGGTTGCTAATAAAAAAAAACTTATGATGTACCTCAAATGCTATTTTATTTGCTAAAATAAAATTACATTATGTCCATAGAAGTTCTGTGATGTATTAAATTATTTGAAATGTTGAAATAAGTTTACATTTCTCAGGTAAAACATGTTGTCCTTGCTGATTTTTTTAAATTACAGGAACTTCTAGATCAAATTTTCAGGGTTCCCCTGAGGCATTCATCTCCAAGGAACTGGACATGGCTGGTCTAGTGAAGAGAAGGACTTGATAGTAGTAATCCAATATTTGAGGGGTGGTCACAGAGAGGAGGGGGTCAATCTATTTTCCAAAGCACCTAGAGGCCAGACATGGAATAATGGATGGAAACATCAAGGAGAGATTCAATCTAAAAATAAAGTAAATTTTTATGATAGTAAGAATAATCAATCAGTGGAACAGCTTGCCTTCAAAAGTTGTGGGAACCTTATCATTGGAAGCTTTTAAGAAGAGACTGGACTGTCATCTGTCAGAAATGGTATGGAGTCTCCTGCCTGAGCAGGGGGTTGGACTAGATGACCTACAAGGTCCCTTCCAGCTGTTATACTATTCTAAATTAACTGATATGGGGGTTTCCTGTCGTTTCTTTGTCCTTATTTAAAGATATAGACAACATTTGCTCTCTTATAGTCATCTCCCTTTTCCCCACTGATTGTCAAATCTTCATGAATTTCTCAATTCTCTTCTCCATATATATTGTGCCTCTCTTCCATTTACCTTTATTTTCTTTCAATCCAAGGTAATCCTTTTAGCCCAATATCAGCTGGGTTGCAATTCTCTGTACCTGTTCTGGCCCAATAATGCCAATAATGTTAAGTTGGGGTAACTAGAGCAGTGCCCTGCAGAGATTTATTGTATTGTCAATTTTATTTTCAGTTCCCTTTCTTGTGATTCCAAGCATAAAATGTGCTTTGTTTACAGCAGTTGCACATGGCATATAGCTGTCATGAACTGGTTTGTGAATAGACCTCAGGCACTTTATTGCAGCTTTAGAGCTGTTAATGAGTTATCACTGTCTACACCCTCTGTATTTCTGTTCCCTTTCACTTTGCTGTTCATTGTCTTACTCCTTCTGCTCTACAGATGTTGGATGCACGAGAAGGATTTATTTCTGGTATGTATATATGTCCCTGACTTCCCCCCTACAAATGTGCAAATGTGAGTAGATAAATAGGTAGGTTAAATAAATAAATAAATTATTTACATTAAATAAATAAACACACACACACACACACACACACCACTTTGGTAGGAAGATAACAGTGTTCTGTGCATCTTGGCATATAGTTGTGCTGGCCACACGACCATTAAAGCATCTTTGGACAATGCTGGCTTCATTGACTAAGATGTAATGATGAGTACTGCCCCCAAAAGTTGGACATGACTGGAGAGGGGAAAACTTTTTCTTTTTTATTAAAAATAAAATAAACCCACTTTCTGTTTTATAAAACATATACAAACTATTGATGGACAAAAATAAATGTTAGCCTGACAGGTGAGCACTATGGATAATACAATCTCTTCTCTGCTAGATTGCTCCTGACTCCCAGAATTTAGATGTCCTGCACTTTCTATGCTGACACATTTAAAAAATATTGCAAGAAGAGTCGAAAAGTTCCTCAGTGTTTCACAATTTCCAGATTGGTGAGCCATTTTTCATATAGAGGGATTTATTTCCATCAATTGAATCTAAAGCACTTCTCATCAAGTATGTGACCTCATATTTCATCCTCTTGTCATCCAGTATCATTTCAGAGAAGTCCCTCATTTTAATCAAGTCAGCATGTTCTTTTATAAAGAGTAATGCCTCATTTGTCTCTCTTGGATCATCATAAGCAACTAGCACCTTATCCTAGAATTTTGGAATACATGCTAGAATGTAATTTCTATTGCAACAACTACAGAATTACTCATCCAGTAGATGGCAGCATTTAGTTTGCATCTATGCTTATAATCTATGGTTCCTTATGTTCTGAGGAGTTTCCTGTGGCAATTGAACCGTTAAGCAGCAAGGCTCATGGTGACGGTATACTGTCTTGGCTCCATTAGAACCCAGGTCCAAGGAGGAGATGGAGCCAGAGCTGATGGAGGGAGAGTGTGCAGTCCCTATGGCTCATGAGGAATGACCTGGGGTTGAAGATGAGGCAGTCCCGGGGCCCCTCGGGCTTTGGAAGAATAGGCAGGGAGGAAGAGATGGTGTAGGCTGACCAAGAAAGGAGAAAGGAAATGGAAAGGGCAGTCAGAGGAAATAGGAGGGGCATAACTCTGTAGACAAGCAAATGCTTCCCCCAAGTGCAGAGAGGAGGCAGAGTCAGAGTCAGGGCAGGGTGACCCGACTACTTGGGTAGAGGGTACTCTGCCCCTACTCCCAAGGATCACCTGTAGAATAGCATTTAAGGAGATGCTGAGGGAAGAGTTTTTTGTCAGCCACAAGTGTTGTATTTTGTGGCAACATGCTCCATGGCTCCAAGAAGAACTTTGCTTCAGAATCCTTGCTGGTGTGGATTGAGGTTTGATCATTTGCTTTGACATTCATCATGAACTTTGAGATCCTGTCCTGCCCCTGGAACGGTGCTGCTCCTGTGGACTTTCACTGCCAGGAAATTGCATGAAGCGTGTGCAGATGTATGTGTTCGACCCTTGTTCTTGGACTGTAGGGGTAACCTGTGGGAAGAGACTTTGGAGAACAGACCGGGAATGCTGGATTGTGAGGATTATGGGGGATGGTGATTGAATAAAAGTTGTCAAGCTTCCATCTGACACATGCTGCTTGCGTGCCAATCCTGAGCCATAACAATACACTGTTCAATTTATTTTGATCTGTATGGCTATGTAACCATCCTCTGCTACCAATCTGTATAGCTGATATACAATGATTCTCGGCTATCATTTCTATATAATAAACCATATTATGTTTATAATATAGAAATATAATATAATATAGAATCATCAGGCTGGAACGGACCTTAGGGGTCTTTAGTTCAACTTCTATCCCAAGGCAAAAGTCCTCATGCTATCCTGCACAAGTAATTGTCCAATCTTTTCCTGACAATTTCTAGTGAAGGAGCTCTCACAACTTCTGGAGGCAAGCTGTTCCATTGACTAATTATTCTCTGTCAGGAAATCCCTCCTAATTTCCAAGTTGGCGATCCTCTGAGAACTTCCACCCATCACTTCTTGTCCTGCCCTCAGGTGCTTTGAATAAATTGACTCTCTCTTCCCTTCGCTTGAGAACCCTTCACATGTTGGAAGATGACTATTGTATACTGAGCCGAATCTGGCTTTTCTGAGGGTGAATGCAAGCTTCTTCACAGCCTTCAGGGGTGATCGTTGGGTCTCCAACATCTGAGTACATAAGACCAAGAACACAAAAGACAAGATTTTTTTTTTTTACCATAGGGAAAGGGGTTCTACTGGAGAGATTCCTGCTATATCCTAACAAGATCAATTTTTCCCTTCCCAGCAAAACCCATGCTCTCTGCAATGTGTCCATTGCTGACTAATATGAAAATAGAAAATTAATCTGCTCTTCTCCATCTTTCTGTATGCCATGGGATTAATGAAATATGGCTCATCATTGCTTAATCTTCTGTCCTATAGGAATCGTGATAGGAATGATTACTTAGCTTTATCTAAACTTGACCTATGCTCAGTAATATTCCCATTCCTTTTCTTATTCCTACTTGGCCAGGATCTGCTTGAAGTTTATTGACATTACTAGAACAAAGGCAAAAGAAGGGTTCTTTTTGCTGAAGCATAAGGCCTGATTCCAGGATGAAGGGAAGGAAGGATTTCTGACTTGTAAATCTTAGTTGGATTGGCCAAATCTCTCCTTTGTCGGGGATGAAAGGCTTCTGAGCCCTTGGATTAGAACGATGGAAAATTGGTTATCCTGATGCAATAGACAATGAAAACCACATCATACAATTTCATTCACTCCTTTGAGGAAAGCAGAAAAAAGAAGAAAACAAGATGCCAGCTTTGAAAAGGGGAAGGCAAAAGTTGACTTAAATACTGAATCAAGGAAGATGTACATTAAATGTTAAGTTTATTGGAACTCCTTGAATGATATTTTTGCAGATGTACCAGGAGCTGGCAAAGAAAAGTTTGTATTGTGTACATTTTTTTTTAACTTTCAAACAGCTGACAAGCTGGATTGTGTAAAGCAGAAAACATGGCACAGTGCTAAGAAATATAAATATTTGGATGTTCATAACTATCTCTTCCCCTTATGAAATTTTCTTAGACCCAGGACACTGAAAATTAATGTAACGTTTTTTATAGGGGCAGAACAGTTCTCTATGTCCTTTTTAAAACACCTCATCCTCCTTCCTTCCTTCCTTCCTTCCTTCCTTCCTTCCTTCCTTCCTTCCTTCCTTCCTTCCTTCCTTCCTTCTTTCTTTCTTTCTTTTTCTTTCTTTCTTTCTTTCCACTTCCTTCCCTTCCCATCCCATCCCTTGATAGTGGCAATCTTAACATCTATTTTTTTTACATTAAAAATTTCCTTTCTAGTCTTTAAGCGCCTTGGTGGCATAGTGGTTAGAATACAGAATTTCAAGCTATTTCTGCTGGCTGCTGGCTGCCTGCAATTTGGCAGATGAAATCACACCAAGCTCAAGGTTGACTCAGCCTTCCATCCTTCCGAGGTCAGTAAAATGAGGATCCAGATTGTTGGGGCCAATATGCTGACTCTGTAGGCACTGTGAAGCAGTATATAAATCTAAGTACTATTGCTATTATTGTAGGATGCATATAAATCTTCAAACGTTCTTTTGATTTAATGAAGCTTTAATCAAAGTGGATCCTTGAACTGAACCAGAGGTAGAAAACAGCTTCATAACTTTGGAACCGCTTTGTGGATTCAATTACATTTTGGTGCTTCTGACAATATTTACTGTTACAGACAATCGACAATATTCTACCCCCACTTTCATTTAATGGAGAACACCATGGAACGTTGGGCGTTATGATGAGCTCTAACTTGCACATGAGCAGCCGATTAGTTTTATTATTAATAAAACTGACTGCTTTTGAGCTTCATTCATCTTCTGGGATGAATGGCCTCTTCAATGTGGTTAGCCCTAGCCTTAAGTTTGATAACAGAATGTAGACTTCAGAACTAATTCTTCAGGACAATTGGAAGTTTGACTCAACTCTCCATTTGAATATGGACTCATCCAGTGTAGTATGTGCTGTTGGATCAAATGTCACTTTTAAATTTTGAATGAAACTGACCGTCTTAATTCTTAACAGCCAGTGAATGGATGCCTGCCTAACACAGATGCTGGTGCAAACATTTACTGTTTTGAAGAACAGAGGAGTGGAAAGGTTACAAATTACGCTTTCGCTGTGCCAACCTTTTTTGGGGCCACACAGAGGATTCTGGCATTGGATGTTATTGCTCTAGTCTACTTCTGCTAATTAACCTAGATATTCCTACCATACCACAAGCTTAACACAGCTAAGTCCAGTCTGGAAGGAGACTTTCCAATGTGGCCTACCCAGCCTGGTATTTCAGCAGAGACAGAGCTAAGAAGGGGGATAGCTGCTCAACCAGCAATGCTATCTTGCTGGTAGCCCATGCTATTCAGTTATCAGTGTCATCAAAGCTATAGCTATTCTTCAGCATCTCGCATGTAAGGCTGGAACTCCAGAAATGTGTTAAAATTAGTCTTAGCAATTATGGGGTTTTGTTTGTTTTTATTCTTAAATTTCACTAGAATATTTTCAGTGAAGTCTTATACATCTTATATTCTTTGTAATTTGCTGTGATATCCTTTCCTTATCCCTACTACTGGTAATTCAAACCTAAAAGAATGGCTGGGCAAATTTTTCAAAATGAATAGCAGATAATATCTGTCTGAAACTTGAAAAGTTACTATTTTCCAGTTAGTTTATTTTTATCTTATGTTGGCCCAAATTGATGCATGTGCAGGGACTTTGCTGCTTCTCCATGATAACATATTGATTTTTATTCCAAATAGAAACTCAACACCAAATCTCAAATCTCACTGTAAAAACCTGATTTGAATCATCCCCATTTTGAACTCTCCCATTTAAGTCAATTGTAAAGTTACAGATTTGGGATACAGATGGCTAGTGTGTGACTGGATTTATCTAATTGAATTACTTAAGGACATTGTATCTACTGATGATTAAAACGTGTGATGTACAATATAGTTGATATATTCATTTGGGAGGAGGAGGGGGGGAGGGAGGAGGAGAATATATTTTTATAAATTCCCAGAATTTGTGATACTAGGAACTTTTACAGAATTGTATCACTCCATTCTGGAACCAGTTATCTTAATTAGTTGCAATCCTGACTCCTACTTTTGTAATAACAATAAAGTATTTCACACGTTATTTACTTGTATTTTGCATCAAACTCCCCAATATTAGGATGCCAAAGGGATGATATAGGAAGCGGCATTCAATATTGCCCAAGTAGTTAAAAGTATCTGTTTGGGGGGTGAGATATCTTTATACAAAAAACTAAATCCAAAATTTCAGCTATCCTCTTCCTAAAGAGTGAAAGAATAACTACATCCTTAATATGCACATGTGTGTTTGATACAGTGGTTTTTGAGCTAGCTTGCAGGTAAATAAATACAAAGCTTGGAACAATGTTTCCTTTCCTTTTTCTGAGATACAAATTCCTACTTGCCCTTTCTAAAGATTAAATTTCTTTGATGTCAGTGAAGTGAATCTAGAGGCTCCAAATACGGTCTGAAAATTACTGTTCAAATGTTACTGTCCCAAATGCTGCCAACTCACTCTTATGGCAAGCATTCTTCCTTTTATTGAGTTCTTTGACATTTGATTTTGCAAAGCCTGTAATTGAAAACTCTACCTTTTTTACTCACTGCTGAAGCCTGAAGCTGCACAGATTAATGCTGAATTATTTTTAGTATATATTTAAGTTTATTCATGCTGAAAGGTGGTACTTATCTTTTGTAATTTTAGAGCAGTGCTTTGAATAAAAACCTTAATATTGTTCTACTTCAAACACCATGTGACAGACATGTGGGAAGCCTTTAATCTATTCTAGGATGTCCAAATGTATGCACATGTGAGAATATATTGGTTTAAACCATATTTATCAATTCAGGTATCCCATTTGGGTTCCAGACCACATTTTCTTCTGCAGATGGAAAGCTCTGCAAACCACGTAGTTCAGTTCAGGTTAATTGTCTATGTAGAGTTTGGTAGCTGTTTGAGCTCTTCAATATTAATCCCAATCAGGTGCAATACACATCTGTCAGGTCTTTCTAGCAGTGAAAGAAAATATACAACACTGATGGGGTTAGCAAGCTATAACTGGTTATTGGGGAAGAGAAGACTCCTTGGAGTGTTACTTGGTGTATGTGTATGTGTGTGTAAGAGAGAGACTGGAGAAATTAGGTAAAATATAAATCTCAGTATGGTTTCTATCTGTGCATGGGCAAGATAGAAAGACGCTGTTGGGCTACGGATATATGAAAAGATATAAGTAAGTTTTCCTTTATATGTATTAGTTTATTGCATAATGATAAATTTTTGTAGAGTTTCTCAATCATCCAAGTCACGGTTGTCTCAAAAGTGCTTTTTAAAAAAAACTGGACTGTTTTTTCCATGACGAAGAAGACGTTTTGCTTCTCATATAAGAAGCTTCATCAGTTCTGGCCAGATGGTGGAGTCAATGGAAGGATTCATTTTAACGGGATGGGGGAAGAGTTGGAAGGATCATATTTCTTTGCAGTCATCTGGTCATTACTCCCCTTGAGGCTACTTGCGGTTTATTTGTGCTCTCAAGTGCTAACAATCAGAGACTAAAAAGAAATATGATTCTTCCAACCCCCCCTAAAATTGGCATACAAATGGGTACTTTCCTTGTCATCAACCACCAAGAATAACAGAATGGATGAGCAGATATCTATACCAAATAAAATGTCATTAGGAAACAGATACATTAATAGTGACAAGGTTAGAAAATGGACAATATGAACCAGGTAAGTTTTAAGAGGTCTATGTTTTCTTTTCTTTATCTCAAATCAATTTATACTAGCCTGTTATTGGTTTTAACATTTCGGGTGCATTTGTTTAAAATGACAGAGTTGCTCTGATTTCTATCCTATACAACTGGCAAAAACTCATCCAGTGTGTTTCTACTGGTTCAATAGCCTTTGAATTTACTCCACGAAGATAATGAAATGTCTAAATGATAAAAAATACTCATTTATTTTAGGGGACAGACTGGTGGCAGATGGCATTTCTTGTCCGGCAGAGAAGTCCAGGTAAAAAGGAAAGCACCAAATTTGCTTTCTCCTGAATTACAAAAAGAAGATAAGAAAATACTCATTTAAAGTCATTTCAGTCTCGTTAAAAAAAAGTGCCGTGGTTACTATCAGCAGCATGATAGCTCTCTGTCATTTTCCTCAATGTACCAAGTGATTTGTTTTGAATCGAGACAGAAAAATGTCAACAGAACAACAACGTGCACCAGTTTTAATAGAATTTGAAGAGGTAGGAAAATAGTGCTGGGAATATTCTACCAATCCATGGTGGAATATGTGATATGTTCTTAACCAATGTCAAACTCTGTATCCTGGGCAGAAATATATAGAGAAAAAAGATAAAACATTTGGAGTACGATTTTATGCACATCTAGTTAATAATGAGGTTTTTTTTTCAAGGAAAGCGGATAGTGAATTGCTGCTTTAGTTATGGCAGTTCTATTTCTTAAATCACAGCTTTCCCTTTAACTTCTGTCTCCACTTCCACTTCTGTCTCCAATTCCTCTTCTGTGCTTCGGGGAGGAATGTAAATTCTGCTGAAGATAAACCATTTCTCCCACACCATCGAGAACAATAAACAAAGAAAAATATATTAAACTAGTTGCCTGCTGTGTTTGCTTCTGTAAGGAACAAAGTTGTAATTCCATTAATTATCTTTAGTCAAGCACGCCAGCCTTAGTTGTGCATGAATAATTGGGCTCCCTATTCAAAAGTTCAGCGTTGCACATAGCGATTGAAAGACTGTACCCAATGGAAACAGCAGGAGAATGATACTGGGATACTTGGAACCCTGCCAATATGGAAGATCTCTTCTGCACAGTTTTGGCTGCTAAGCTATATTTATAAAATAGGTAACTTGAAAATACTGGCTTAAGGGCTTTTGCTGAAGGATAATCTTGGTGTGAAAAGTATCCATGAGATTTGGAGGAGCTGAAAGATGTTGAGCATCCCTAGAGTGTAAACATGTTGGAAAACATGCAAGTGTGAAAATTCCTAACAGTGAGGATCTGACACGAGCAAGGATAATGAAACAGGTGTTATAATTATACAAGACAGGAGAGCTTCTTATGGGAGATAAGTGATACAGGCAGGCAACAATCAGTGTCTACCTACCATAGCTCTATCCTCTCAAGAGAAGAGTCTGAAGAGCATCTGCTTTGTGTATCTGTGTCTGGGAGGAAAAGACAAAAGGATTCAGAAGCTTCCCTCTTCAGAACAGCCTCTTGATTAATGGCAGGCTAAAGAAGAAGGGAGTTGTTTTTCTTATAATCATAGAGCAAGAAGAGACCTTGGAGGTCTTATAGTCCAACTCTATGGTCAAGCAGGAGTGACTCAGATTATT
>JAPKID020006442.1:0-10660 GCA_026931265.2 Tropidonophis doriae | reverse complement strand
ACTGAATGTTGTATCAAATTGGAATTCATGCTGTGTCATGCGGGGAGGGGGGCAAAGAAGGGGCACTGTGCATTTTTCATACTTTCTCAGAACATGTGTGTTAATAGAACCACAGCCTAAAAACCATTTGTGAGGAAATGCTTCACAGCTGCTGCTTATTAGCATTAGCACAAATCTTACAAAGCAAATAATAAGCAGACTTGTTTCCATAATATTTAACTTACAGCAATGAATAAAAGTGGTGGGAAGAGAGGAGAAATGTCTAGTTTCCAAAAATAAGAACAGCTAATTGCCCACAAACAGTTGAGTACAATCCAGCAGCAACATGTAAAAAGAAATGCAAAGTATTTGTGTGTATCCTTATTTTCTGCCTTCCCCTCAACCAGTCTATGGATTTATGTATGTTGGTCTTACACTTGGAGGTTGCTGCATTTACAGTCATAGTTAGGACATCCCATTGGTGATGCTAAAATTTCTTTCTTTCAAATATTTTTATAGCCTCCCATCTTCAACCAAATTCTGAGCAGCTTATGATCAAGAACAAAGCCCACAAATACATACTAAAACCCCAAACAATAATCTAAAAACTGAAGAACCTGACACCACAGCTACTTTCCCCCAATACACCCCCCCCCATTCTCTCTCACTCTAACTTCACCCTAGGTCCACTTTAGCCCATTATCCTGGCTTAATGTGATTTGTAAATAAATTTACTTGGGTTGGATCTAGTCATGCTTTGAGCAGAGCCAGGAAAATCAATCTATTTTAAATTTCCCTTGAGAACCTGTGGTCTCCTACTTTTTGCCAATCTCCGACTCTCAAATACCTCAATCCATTTGTCCACTGCTATTAAATGTTTTCAGCAATAATGAAGAGGGCCATTGTATCTTCATCCCTGCACTGGAATGTTAATAATCCCAAAGAATTTTTGCAAAATAAAAATAAATGTAAAAGCAATACTGTCAAATATGAACTGTGAGAACATTTGGATTAGACCAGGTTGGGTGTAATGGTTGCTAGAGTGGATATGGCCAATCTCAAGACATCCATTTGCAGGACTGGTTGATGGTGAGGGTGCTCCCCATTATCGGTAGTCCTTGCTTAACAAATGTTTGAAATTATGACACACACAACCCAAAAGTTCCTTATGGCACATCCTCCAAATTACAACAGCTGCTCCTTCTTTGTGGACATGTGGACACATTTCAGATTCTTAGCAACTAGTTAGCATTTATCACTGGTTGCAGCATCCCACAGTCGCTTGACCATGATTGCAACATTTGTTGCATGCATCTAGCAGAAAAACTTGCCCATCTGGGAAAATGGATTTACTTAAAGGCCACATGTTTTGCTTAATCACGGTGACTTGCTTTCCATAAAAACAATCATGAAACAATCATAAAATCAAATCAGGTCACAGGGTGACTTGCAAATGACTGCAATGACTTATTATGGAAAATCCAGGCTCAATTGTGATTGTTAAGTGACTACCTGTGCCTGCTCTAGTCTCCCAAGTCCAAACAAATTACTGGGCTTCTCCAACTAATGATTTTTCTACCCCCCTCCCCTCTTTTTTATTTTTACTAAGTAGAAAAGCAAGAGAAAATTTAAAAAAATGCATACAGAACATCCCTAATTTATCTATGTTGTTATTTATTGTTACATTGTTAATATTATTACAAATTATGCTACAGAATCTTTGCACTAAGGGTCAAGCAGGTTGCAGTGAACATGCAAAAGTCAGGCCTCGATATAGTGATTAAGCTGAAAGAAGACATTATAGCAAAAAAAACATTCAAGTAGCATTCATTCATTCATCCATCCATTCATTCATTCATCCATTCCTTTTTGTGTTTTGAAGAAGCCCTCCCCTCCTTCTTGGAATTAAATACTGATGCTTAAAGCTGGTGCTGTTTTATCATTTGCTGGCCTCTCATTTAATGCCTTATCATTTAAATAGACCAAGTAAAAGTAAACTATGAGCAGGCATGGTGTTTGGCAGGCACAGCAGAAGTACCACGGAGAGCACCAATGCCTGTAGACATTTGTGTGCATGTGGCAGGCACTCTTTACAGCACTGCTGCCCAGGTAGTCCATAAATCCTGGTTGGGAAGTTCAAATCCAGGCATTTATTTTCCTGATTTCAATAAAACAAACAGCCCAAACGATGAAAAGATGGGAAATAGTTCAATTAATTGACACTGCAGTGGCATCATAAATGATATATTCCTCCTCATGGGTTGGCAACGAAATTCTGTGGGAAGTAAAATGTCTTTACAATTTGTCGCAAACAAGGACTTTGGATACAGCAAAGTTCTCCCAATAAAAATCAAATGAAATCTAGACTGATGAAATTAATTGCACTGGAGAACACACAGGTGGTCCATACCTGTTTGGAAGATATCAAAATATGCCTTGATTGATGTCTGTAGTTAGAGTAAAGGGAAGGGATGACCAGCAAACAGCCACGTATTTTGTACAGCCTGTGTCTGAAACAATAGCTAATTTAAAAAGGAAAGACAAGGATTTCTTGACGTTTCAACACCTTTCATTCACAAGAAGTGGTCTGACAAGCATATCTAACAACTAAGCAAATGCCTTTGACACCATGCACAAGGGGAATGGGGAGGAACTGAGATAATTGCTATATTGTTTATAGATGTTCAGGCTCCTAAAATGTTATTCCATTCATAACATGCAGAAACACAGCACATGCTAGCAAATCTTCATTAAAACCTTCCTTTGATATATTTCCTCCCTTAGCACAAAAGCATAAAATCATCTTCACACTCTCATTGTTGCACCCATTTTCACAAAGTTTTTTTTTAAATTTAGCTATCTTAAAGAGCTGTGGTGGCTCAGTGATTAGAATGCAATATTATAGACTAACTCTGCTGACTGCCAGCAGTTCGATCCTGACCAGTTCAGCCTTCCAAAATTTGGTAAAATGAGGATTCAGATTGTTGGGGGCAATAGGCTGACTCTGAAAACCGTTCAAAGAGTGGTATAAAGCAAAATGGAGCGGTATATAAGTCTAATTGCTATCTGTAGAAACTCAGAATTTTATATTAAAAATAGAGAAGTTTAGTCTGGCAGTTTACTTTGGGAAACCAAAAAGTTCTCAAAGGGAAAGCACCATAAATGCTTCTCATTCTTGATAACTACCCTGTTTCCATAAAAATAAGACCTCCCTGGATAATAAGCCCAATCAAGCTTTTGAGTGCATATGCTAAAATAACCCCTCCCCTGAAAATAAGCCCTCCCCAAAAATATTGCAACACAACAGCAACCATGAGGGAACCATGTTCGTTGCCTCCTACACCTCAAAAATAATAAGACCTCCCAGAAAATAAGGCCAAGCACTTATTTTGGGAGTCAAAAGAAAATAAGACCCTGTCTTATTTTTGGGAAAACATGGGTACTAAACAGGAGCTACTCACTCACAAAAACAGTTAAACCATCTTGATGCGGGTAATATAGATGGAATGTGTCCCTTTGCCATTCCTCTTTAATGCGTTTAATGGAAAATTATTTTATTCTGTATTGCAATTTATATCAATTCAAAGAAAGCTCAGTTATTCAGGTTTCATTTGTGTTAATAGGAGTGTAGCCTGGTGTATTTCCTTTTGTTTTGCATTCAAGAGCCACCTATGAATGGATAGTCTGAAGACAGATTAAGTGCTGCTCACTTCAGTGGAACAGGACTAATGAACTGATCAGTAAACACATACATAATACCATCTTCTGCTTTAGGGATAATTGCAGTACAATTGGTCCTTGACTTACAACGGCAATTGGGACCAGAATTTCCATTATTAAACAAGGTGTTGTTTAGTAAGGGAGTCATTCTGGATTTTTATGAGCTTTTTTTACACAGTGAAGCTAATTACTGCAGTTGTTAAGTGAATTACTTAAATTCACGTAATTAATTAAAAAGTAAGCCTTTTTTTTCAGTCTGGTTGTAACCTTGATTTGTCACTAAATGAATGGTTGTAAGTTAAGGACTATCAGTAATGTCACTCCTGCTCCAGAAGGCAAGAGAAGCAAATACACAGTCTGATAATGTGTAATTGTAAAAAATATATTTCCATAGTTGGGTCCAGCAGGGTGACTTCCTAGACTTTTTTAGCATGTTGTGTGAATCAAGCCATGTGCATGGTTGATAATTTATTCAACAAGCCCTGATTAAGAAAAAAACATGCCTTATGGAGATATGTGAACCTGGGCTATTTTCAGCTGCATCCATCTTAAAGTTAAGCCACCTTAATTATTGCATCAGCATCTGCACAATTCTCTCCCATCTTCTATTACTAATGACTGAGTGCTCAAAGCCATAAATCCAACTTACGATATTATGTGCATCTGCATTTTTTTATTTTAAGGGCATCTAAATGGCACTGCCCCATTTGTATTTACAGAGGTAGTCATTTTACACGCTAGGTTCATGCACAGAACTCCAATCCATATTTCTTCAGAACTTACTGCCCTCAGCTCAATAGACTTTATTTTCAATAAAGTTGAAAATAAACGCAATAGGTGGGAAAGACTTTACCGCTGGCAGCCACTATGAGCTATGAGTAAATGGCAACAGATCCATAAGAGTGGTTTTGTGGTGCAGCTCAGACTTGTGAGTCATTCATTGGTTGAAAAAAAAAAAAGGAAATAAAATATGAATTCAGAGGAACCAATATACAGCCTTTTAATGTTGGATAAGCTAACATAATGAGGCAGATATCTTGGTTAATAAAAAAAATCACAAGGATTCATTAAAATGGGAGACATCTTAATGAAAACTGAATGCTTGTTGAAGGGGAACAATATTTACATATGATTATTTCCATGAAACAGAACAAAGAATTGCACTTAAAGGACAAAACCATGTCCCCAATGAGGAGTAAGAATGAGACAAGATTGTCATGGGATTTGCAGAATTCTACAGTACAGTTATATTCAACTCTATATACACTCAGATGAAACAGAACACCTTTGTCCTAAAAAGCAAGAATTGTGCTTAACTGTACAACTGTACAAATATCTTGTTCGTGTGTTCCCAAATTTTCAAGTTAAAGGAATTAATCCTCTGTGCCACCTCAGAGCTCAAGGACTTATTTCTTCAGTTATTGGATACACTGTTAAGCTTATTCACATATGTATTTCAGTTTAATTGACCAAACCTCAGAGGACTTGACCTGATTTAAATGTGCTTACAAAAATAGTTTAAACCCCTAGAGATATGTATATATACCTCCAGTCTAATGAGAAGGTGATCTAGACATAATAAGACGGTTGTGAAAGACAACTGCTCGTTTGCATGCGGGAGGCTCCTGTGGGACCCATCCTGTAATTATGCTAACAGGATGCCAAGTTATGGACCTCTAAGGACCAGTAGTTGTGGATATGCTGACGTTGTGCATGTGACAAGCTCCAAGTGGCCTCTTTCCCTATCTGTGAAACATCTGATGCATGTAGAAAGGTCCATGCCTTGCAGCAACAAGATGTAAAGTTATTCAAGTTAATAACAATAAGAATATATGTATCTGTTCTATTTTAGGACACTAATACTCTGAATATTTCCAATGTATTTGAGATTGTGTTAATCTAAACAAAAAAGTTAGAATAGCTGTAATGTATTCCCAATATATATTCCCAATACATTCCCAATATTTTTCTCTGAGATGTACTGACACACAATTTTTAAACTGAGAAAAACAACATTCAACTTTTCCAATTTATCACTTAAAAGATCTTGCTCTCCCCCACGGTTTATCAGATGTATCATGTAGATGGAATAATGGCAGATATGTAGTACAACTGAATAGGATAATACATCTGTTGCGGATTAATGCAATTTTTGTAATTTCAGCCATAAGATAAAATTAATGATAATGTATGTTTCTTCTAGAGTGAACATCCTGGTAAGTCTACAGCAGAGGTTCCCAAACTTGGCAACTTGTGGACTTCAACTCCCACAATTCTCCAGCCAGCAGAATGTGTAGTGTTTAATTATTTTACCTTTTTTCCTTTCCCCTCCACATTCCAAATACACAATATTTGCAGAATAGGACCAGATCAAGAAGGAAAATTGTTAGTCAAGCAATTTGTTTGGTTTGTAGGCTTCCTAACCAAAACTCCTGACCAACATTCTCATTTGCTGTTCTGATATCAATCCAAAACCTGTCTTCTACATGTGAAAAGTAGAAGTACCATCTGCAACAGGAAGGTTTGATTAGAGTAGAAGCTATAAGCCCATATTTGATTAAAGGTGAGATATCACTCAAGGGAAAGTTGCTCTTTAGAGTGCAATGATGCTATCACAGCTCAAGACTGGAGTTGATTAACATCAAATCCTCTTGTGACAAAACAGGATGCTTGAGATAAGAGAAAGAAATATTCCTGTTTCTACTGAAATAATTCAAGTTTTCAAAATAGTGCAAACTGCGGGACAGATTTCCCATAACACCATAATATAACATAATAGGTTCAGGTAATTGGATACAAATTTGTAGGTTTCCTGGTTCTTAGCTAATCAACCTATGATCACTGTGCACGCATCAAATAAGTAACTGCGGTATTATTTTAGTTAACCAAATTGCATCAAAGTTAGGTACGAAATGTGGCTCAGAGTGGATTACACTCCACAAAATTGACTGCTAACCAGTCACTGGTCATGGTTCCTGGCCAACAACAAGCAATCTTTCTATTACAAGTTGCCAAAAAATATACTTCCCTTGAGTTACTTCAAGCTTGAAGCAGGCAGATGTTATTCACTTCAAAGCTTTGGGAGATACGTGACCTTTTGCTCCTGGCAGTCTGTTTCTCTTGCCCATTCAGGACAGCTTTGGTAAGCCAGTTAAATCACCAAAGAATGACTAAGCAAATTAGCATCTGTGACTTTTGTTCCGGTGATGTTAACAATTGTCACGTAATATTTTCAAAGAATACGGAGCAGTTCTATGAACTCTGCATGTTTGCCCGTGACCTTTCTCCTAGACTAGAGCTTCTGCAGCCAAAAGTTAAAGAAACTGCGGGTTTCTACATTATGTCCTAGACTTCGGGGGCAGACTAGAGCAGGGATATGTCCTCATTGTTTTCAAATGGTAGCATATTGTATACTTATCATGTTATAAAACAGTCTGTTGCCAATATGCTCCTGGATATCCAAAATCACATTACTGAAGCCTTCATACTGATGACTATGTAGGAAAGCATATGATTCAGGGTAGCAAGGAAAAACCTGGAGAATAGCATACAGTTAGCTGTTCAGTCGGTTTACAGGCTGAATGGCATGTAAACATGATTAAATTCACAGTGTATGTCCAAGCAAATGCACAATTTTTTATCTTCGTATTCCCAGAATATTCTGTGATCCTCCCAGGTCACTGGGCAAAATATAGATGGGTCTCCTGTTAAAGGAATGTGTGTGTGGCTACACAAAAGAATTAGATTAAGAGTTTGTTCGCAGATGCATGAATATTGCTAGACTACAATTGATGATTGGCAGCTAAGTGCATGCATTGATTCCAATTGAAAACCACTCTGTTTCAGGTGATATGAGAGGGCTCTGACTCTGATAGGAAATTCATAAGGCGAGTCACCTAACATGGCCAGATGCAATGGCCAGACTTAAGTGAAGGAGCCCAGGAGAAAGTTTCCTAAAGCTTTTCAAATTTCTTCTTTTTCTAAAAAGTAGGGAAGATCTTTTGGTGCACAATTTTTCTTTTATGATTACAAAAATAGGACTTAATAACAATAATAATATTAACAATAACAATATGAATAATACAAAATAATTATAATTGTATACTTTTTTTGAAAAGTATTCACACAAATCAGCAAAACACGTCACCCCTCCTTCCTTGAATAAAAATGATGAAGATGAACACTTTTAGAAAAGCCAAGTTCTCAGTACATAACAGAGGAGAAGCAGCTTGCAAATGGATTATCTTTCCATAAGGCAACTTGTTACCTTTCGTCTACTTCCTTGATTTATATTGGAATTGTTTGGTCTTTTAAAAAAGCATCAGAACTTGGCTTGTTTCAATTTATCGATGTGATAACAGAGTTTGAGTGCCGGTCCCAGCTTCAGACCCAAATATTTCATGATCATGTCGCTTTTCAGTAGCAAGAGAGCATTGCCATCAATCTCCTAATACAAAAAGAAAGACAGAAGACGGAATGAAAAGTATAAATCATAATTTGGAACTGTGTTTGCAGAAGAAATAAAACAATTTGCTGCAAAGCTGTAGAAAGAATTGGCCTGAATGTCTGACAATACCAAACATTTTTGAGAAATTCAACAAAGTAGGACCTCAATTCCCAAATGTTCTGTCACTCCAGAATTGGATCTATTTAACTGAAGTGCTGGTGAATTTGTTTATTTAAAATACGTTCATGAAACCTGCCATACCATGCAACATCTGGCAGGATACAACATTAAAATGCCTTCCATAAAAATGTAAATGAACACAAAAGTAATAACTAGATCACTGAATAATGAAACACCACCACCATGAAGAGACATGCACTAAACATGTGAGCATAAGCCTAAACTGAAGTCAAATTTCAGAAGCAGCTGTTGATTTTCAAGATAGCCCAGCTTCATCAAGTCCTCAGAGTACAGAGCCAGTGTCAGATGTCTATTCTTGGAGAATTACATAGTCACAAGGAAATATGATCTTTCACAACAGCAGCAGCAGCAGAAACTACAAACTAACAAATCAGGTAACAGGGATGGCTGCGAACTTCTGCAAGCCCCCGATAACAATAGTACGTTGATTTATATACCATTTCAAGTGTTTTTCAGTTTTGTATAAAAGTAAGCGGTTTATACAGTCAGCATATTTCTCCCAACAATCTGGGTCCTCATTTTACCAACCTTGGAAGGATGGAAGGATGAGTCAACCTTGAGCCGGTCAGAATTGAACTTCTGGCAGCCAGCAGAATTAGTCTGCAATACTGCATTCTGACTACTGCACCACAACGGCTCTTATAGTCAGATGACTATGGACAGCATAGGAAAGGACTTTAATGCCCTAAGCAAAACAGTTCAAATATGAACTATAAAAGCTGCCTTTTACAGGATCTCTGCAGTAGATGTCAAAAAAAGTCAAGATGGCAACCTTGGCTGCACTACTGAACCTCTGTCCCCTTTTTATATGTTCTGTTCTGAAATCAGGTAAAAGGGATGGAGACTGCAGTTCAAGTCTCATGGTTGTCACCAGACATGAAACACGCCTGACCAGTAACAATAAAATAACTGAGATGCTTCTATTCAAGTAGAAAGAATTTGAGGACAATATGCACAGCGCAAAAATTGTCCTCTTCGTGAAATGGGAGATTGCAATCCCTAGTAAAAAACAGGAAAGACAAGGACCCCTTACCAGTTAGTTCCAGAGCCCAGGCACAGAGGCAGAAATAAGTTCCCACAACCAGGAGGATTGTTTCATTGTCCTAAAACCCCACATTTCTTGTAAAGAGAAGGCATTTCTCAGTTGCTTCTCTCCATGATTCACTTGCTGGGAATGCCTTCATGAAAAGTATATTCCAGTGACGTCTAACCTTTTTGTCGTTGCGTGCCAAAAATATGTGCATTTGCGCAACAGTGCATGTGCATGTACCTACACCCATAATGCCCTGTGCACGTTACACACACACACACCATGTGCCCTGCCCCCCCGTACATGCCCCCCGTGCCCTGTTTTGGGCCTAGCAGGGCTTCCTGCAGCCTCCTGGGAACAAAAATGGTCTCCTGTATGCGCAGCAGAGATCATCTGACCAGCGGGAGGCGCACACACATGTGCAGTGGAGCTGAGCTAGGGTGACAGCTTGCATGCCTGCGGAGGGGGCTTCATGTGCCACCTGCAGCACACATGCCATAGGTTCGCCATCACATGTATATTGCATCAATTAGAATAGCCAGGGTGTGCTGTAGTCCAAAATATGGCTAAATAACATCCAGCAAGCTGGGGTTAACGTAAAAAGCTCCGGAGAATTTTGTAAAGCAGAAACAGCACGCCAGGCAGTGATTGAGTACATATTCTTCCATCACAGGCTTGGTTGAGTTCTACAGCTGAACTATATTAATCATTTCAGGGGTTGTTTATAATGGTCACCGGAGCTCATAGGATGCACTGGCTTCTCCAACTCTGCAGTGAGGCTGCAAAAGTATAAAGCAACTGGAAACATTTCATGTTGCTTTATTACAATCTAATCCCGTGAACACCGACTGTCAGGTTTAATATTTCAAGAGTGGTGTAAAGCTCTCCGAGAGAGCCCACTAACCAATGCAAACAAGCTCTAAATCACAAGGCTGACTTTGCTGGGTCTTCTTAAAGTGTAAAACATTCTGCTTGGTAATTGAACAGAAGTGGAAGGATCGCTTTGCCATCTCTCCCCCCCCTCCCCTTTTGCTCTGTGGTTTGTTTGTTTTTAAACAACTGGGAAGGCAAACTTTATTCTGCCCGGCAGTATAATCACTCTATTAAGGTAAACTAATTGGAAATAAAGCTAAAATAATCCATGCAAAGATGGTTCGGTCTTAACAAAATACATATCCTGCCCAATACAACCCTCCGACCGATCCACTCTCACAGAGAGGGACTTCTCCGGGTGCCATCCACTAGGCAATGCCAGCGGGTGACGCCCAGGGGAAGGGCCTTCT
>JAPKID020006441.1:0-10661 GCA_026931265.2 Tropidonophis doriae | reverse complement strand
GGCGAACCACGACCACCTAGCCCTCGAAGGGGGGGCAGGGGGCCAGAGCAAGGGACCGCACGTAAGTAGCGACCCCGAGACACTGACCCCTGGGAATTTCGCTGCCCCCCTCCGAACCTGCGCACTCTCAGAACAGTTGGAATTAAGCCACCCTCTGCCAAACCATCCCCCGCCCCCTCCTCCGAATGACTACCATCGCCGACCGACCCTGACTCCTGACCTGCGACTGACTGCCCACACCCACCCACCTCCCTGGAACCCCCTAAAAAACGAATTAAATATTTAAAAAGAAAACCCCGAAGACTGCGTTTCGCCCACCTCTCTTGATTAATAAATCCCTCATCAAGGTGGGCCCTCGTAAGCGAGGAGGGCCAGACCTGCGAGAGGGGGGACTCTCGCAGTATTAAAAGGTCTGTTTTAGAATAAATAGCGGGTATATAAATACATAATTACAGGGGAAGATGCAAGATATGGGGAGAATAAAATGATCACAATAAAAACCATATCAATAGGCATATAAATAAGGTGGAACAATAAATAGGATGATAAAACAGTCCAGAATTCATAGCTAGGTGGAATTAAAAGCCTCTGGTGGAGTAAAAGTCAGGTAAAGTGCTGGTAAAATGCTGAGTGCAGGAAAGGAAGGTCCGGATCGAGAAAGTGCAGAGTGCGAAACAAGGTGAAGAGTGAAAGTCAAAATGGGTCCAGGCCTAGATTTTCCCAAGGCCATGAGTCAATGGGTCCGTCAGCCTGCAGATCACCTCCTAGGCAGGCCCGGCCAGGCCTCCGATAAAACCGGCCACAGAGACATCTCGGCATTCCAGCAGCCATACTCCTCCAACTCCATGGTCTGCATGGCCTGCTCTGGCCTACTGCGGCCTCCAACGTCCTCAGCGCCAGCGCCAGCTCCTCTCTCCACTCACAGCCGACGCTATCCGCGCTGCCAACGCCCCGGCCTCTGGTCTTGCAGCTAAACATGGCCTCGGCCTTCCCCATTCCAGCTCCCAGCTCCTCAACTCCAATTTCGATCACCTCGCGCTTGCTCGGCCCCCGCCAGATCACCTCCACCTCACCCGGCGTCAGGCGTCCGGCATCTAGCGTTGCCAGCTGATCGGGCGAGAAAAACGAGCGGCCGGCTGCCTCCGACTGCTCCTCTGCCGTCTAACAGCCAGCTCCGTCGCCATTACATGCACTCAGCTTCTTCTTTACCGAAATTCTGGGCCGTCCACACACCCCGGGAGGTCATCCACCCCTCATCGGAAAGTCGGGGTGGCAGCCTATTTAGACCGACCATCAGGTTTAAAGAAGGGTCGGGAATCACCCCTTGCTGTTCGTTTCATTCCCCTGCCGCCCACGGATCGTTAGAAACAAACCGCCATCTTCTGCGCATGCAGGATAATAACATACAGCCTCAACTTTTTACTTTTACATAATAAGATACACTAGCCATTTCTATAATAACAAATCTATCTAATCAGCAAAACCTAAAGTGAAAGTTTAATTTTTTCACTTCAAACACAGAAGTGGCTTCCAAGTGGAAACAAAGTTAGCTGTATTTTTTCTTTAATTAAGGCAGTCAATTTAGCCATCTCTGCTAATTCCATCAGTCCACACATACACTTACTGCACAACCAATATTGCTGTAATATATAATCAGCAGCTGTTGAAATAAGTATCATATATATGTTGATGTATTAGTACATACAGAACACATTGATGGATTGTGTTGCTGTCATTGGGAATTAATTGTAAATAATTTGTGACTTTATAGAAGTTTCCTAATATATATCATTATACTAATAATATATTTTGCTTTCGCAGGAAGAATGCCAGAATTATATTCGTGTTCTCCTGATTGGTGGAGATAGACTATTTGCCTGTGGAACTAATGCATTTACACCCATTTGCACTAATCGGACGGTAAGAGTATGAGTGGATCTGGACTACAATCCTGTAGGTTTCATAATTCAGTAAGGCAGAAGTGTGGAGGAAGACTTCTATGATTGTGGAATTTCTTGTAAAAATACAAATATATTGGATACTTTCCATTATGCACTAGGTGGCCATCTATCAACTGCAATGTATAATGCATAATTTCCAGTATTTCATCCATTCTATAATTACCAATATTATATCAACAGAGACTTGAGAATGTTATTACCACTTTATTATTAATCATAAATATTATTAATGGCTGAAGGAAGAAAATAGCAAAGAGTGCTGGGAATTTCTTCATTGTTTACATTTGGAATGAGAAACTCTTTGGTCTGCCACGGTCTCTTTCATGGAGTCTGATCTACAGCTGATCTGAGATTAGAAATTTCCCCAGTCCTGGAAGGCTTTAAAATAGCCCAATCTGAATATCTAAGACCATTTTAAGCATTCTGGCCATGGGAGACTTTTCAAAGAGGAATTACTCTGGAAAATGAAGGGTTCTGCTGCCCAACCTTACAATATTGGTAAGAAGTAGCTATCACTTATAATAAAGCTTCAAAATAAGCTTAATATACAACTGTCCAAGCCATTTTTAAGCATTATTGTGGTATAGGTGGCATTTTGAAAGAGAGGGAGTTACCAGAAATGGAAAAGCGTAGTCTTCTTAATGCCGTGATTTTCTCTCAAATGTTTGATACCATAACCTGCAATACTTGAATGCTAGTAGACTGCTTTAATGGTGCTGTGATACAATATGTATTCATGTTGTGGATTAACTGAATGGGTGTATATATAAGCTGGAAGAAGTGAATGGATTCACTTAATAAAATAATAGTTTTCAATATTTTGTAAAATTTGGATGGAGTTGAGCTTCTGCAGTGGAAGCAAGGAGGAAGCAATTCCTTTTCTCTTGCAACTCCCAGTGTTCTTCTGAAACGTGGCCAATAAATGAATAAATGTACATATTTTGAACAGTGAACATGTTGTAGAGGTCTCCAATGGGATGGACATTCTGAATAGCAATCTGTATAGGATGAATGAGATCTAGTGTATTGTAGATATGCAACTTTTTATTGAAATTATAGTCCCTAAAGCTAGTAAGGAGTCTATATTAATAAGAATGTACTTTAAGATATCATTTTTAATTCTTCACATTAGATGTCGGGTTTTCATCTTCCAATTATTTGTGGGCATATGTGTATATGCATATTTAATGTAAGAATACATTAGAGTAATAGTTAGAATAATAGTTAATTCAAGTTGATATGGGGGAAAACTGATTCCTGAACCAAAAGCAGGACACATGTACAAATAACTTCTTCGGTTTATGTTCAAGATTTGTGGGTTTTATATTTTTTAATGCAGTTTGTAATAATTCTTCCTCTCCCCAATATTCTGATGAAGCTAAGTAATCTGGAAGAGACACATGATCAGATCAGTGGCATGGCACGCTGTCCTTATAGCCCTCAGCACAATTCTACAGCTCTCCTTGCAAGCACCGGTGAGTTATATGCAGCAACTGTCATGGACTTTCCAGGGAGAGATCCTGCAATTTATCGCAGTTTGGGTATTTTTCCTCCGCTTCGGACTGCACAGTACAACTCTAAGTGGCTCAATGGTAAGTAGATGGAAGAGACATATATTTTTGGGGGGTTAGGAAATGCTTTCTTTTAAGAACTTCAATAACTGTGTTTTTCAGAGTATAAGACACACCTTTTACCCTCAAAAAAGAGGTTGAAAATCTGGGTGCATCTTATACATTGAATACATCATTTTTTGCCTCCTGGAACCCTGCACCCTTCACCAAACTGGCCGTGCAGAGCCTTTAGGAGCCTTGCAGAGAGCTCCTGGAAAGAGCAGAAATAAGCAAAACCTGGGTCATTTTTTGCTCAATTTTGCTCCCCAGCCCACAGGAGCACTCTATAAGCCTCCTTTTTTTTGGATAAAAAATGAGTCTGTTTTCGCAAAAACAGGCCGTTTTTGGGAGGTCTGCAGAGTGCAAAACCTTTTTTTTTTTAAGGCTTCTTCCAAACCTTGGTGCATCTTATACTCCAAAAAATATGGTAATTTATTTCGAAGGAAAAAGCTTCATTCTTACAACTTAATGCTGCTTTGTTCACAGCCTCTTCACATCTAGAATAATGACTTCTTAGATGTCAGTTTTGCAGATTTAAAGTTGGGCATGTTATATGAAATTGGGGCATG
Source organism: Tropidonophis doriae (assembly GCA_026931265.2). Taxonomy (NCBI): domain Eukaryota; kingdom Metazoa; phylum Chordata; class Lepidosauria; order Squamata; family Natricidae; genus Tropidonophis; species Tropidonophis doriae. The sequence goes on along the minus strand of JAPKID020006441.1, from coordinate 6,521 downwards.
GGAGGAAATAAAGATATAAAACAACTGAGTGTTCTTAATGCAAGTAGTCCTCATTCAGCAACCACTTGTTCAGTGCTCGTTCAAAGTTACAACAATGGTGAATGTGAGTTACAACCAATCGTCCTAGTAGCAGCTATTGTAATGTCCCTAGAGCCCCACCTTTGCAGTTCTGATGCTTGGCAACCTGCTTGCTGTTAGAATAACTCAGCGTGATCAGGTGATAGCCATTTGCAACCTTCCTTGCTGACTTCCGACAAGCTGAGTCAATCAGGAAGCCAGCAGGAGATTGCAAATGGTGATATCATGTCTAATAATCACATGAAATTCACCTAACAATGGTGACTTGAAAGGCCTGAACTGCCATTGTGAGTGCAGCCATTTTGAGTCAGTACAGTCACACAACTTTCCAGTTTACCACTACATTGCTTAACTATGGAGCTTCCAGTCTGAATGACCACAATTCACCAAAGAATCCGTATTAACTGTAACAAAAAAGATCATTGGCAGTCTTTGGACTGTTACTACATCATATACGTATTACTAAATTATTGTGCTTAATCTTGGTATTATTTGAACGAACATCTTGGCGGGAGAAAGGAAATCAGACTAAAACTGTCAGATGTAAGTGGAGTTGTTGAGTTCATGAATAGAAATTTCAAAAAATGTTACATAAAAGTTGGGATTTAAGGAAAATATTTGGGTGTGTGTGTGTAAAAAGAGTAGCTTCTTGCATGAATCCTAGGTATGTGGCCTAAAGAAACTAGGGTCCATGTGTAGATGGATGGAATCGATTTAGGGACAAAGTTAATTTTCCTCTATTTTTTTTCCAAAATATATTCCAGAACCAAATTTTGTGTCTTCATATGACATTGGAAACTTCATCTACTTTTTCTTCCGAGAGAATGCAGTGGAACATGACTGTGGGAAAATAGTTTTTTCTCGGGCTGCTCGAGTTTGTAAGAATGATATTGGTGGCAGATTTTTGCTGGAAGATACTTGGACCACCTTCATGAAAGCTCGTTTGAATTGCTCCCACCCTGGAGAAATTCCATTTTACTACAATGAATTACAGAGTACGTTCTTCCTGCCAGAACTGGAATTAATCTACGGGATCTTTACCACCAATGTGTATGTAGTTTATGTAGTATTTTCTTTCTAGAACATTCAAAATTAACTTGAGGAGATATCTATTTATATCTAGGAGTGGGCAATCTTGAAAACAGACCCACACTGAAAAAAAATAAGTTAGATTTTAGTAGAAAATTATTATAAATTTATCATTTTTAGATGAGTATAAAACTAACAGCTAAATGAATGTGAGTTTTTGAAACCTAAAAGCTTTCCTTGTTTGACTTTTTATGCAATTGGCAAAAATGGAGCCTATTATATACCAAAATATTTGTATCAGTCACATTAATGAATTAATTTGCAAAGACAACAGTTCCATTAATAAATGTGTTTTTTAAAAAACATATATAAAGGAGTTAAGAAAACATACCTTGATTGCAGCATGAATACTATGAATTGTGGGAGAACATTCAACTGGAGATAAGAGATCATATGAAGCAGTGGTCCCCAGTCTTTGCTGTTGGGTGACCTGGCTGGGGCGGAGATGGGAACCAGGCCGCAAAAGCGGTAGGCCAATGCACATGTGAGAGAAGACAAGCCTTTGGGGCGCAGTCTCAGATCCTTCAGGCTTCTTCATGCCAAAAGCTTTTGCAAAGGGACAGAAGACCTGAAGCAATGCAAAATCTCTTCCCCCATAGCCTTTTGTCCATTTGCAAAAGCTTTTGGCATGGAGAAGAGTCCTTCAGACTCACCGAGACTTCCCAAAGCTCCAAAAGCAAAGCAGGTTTCTGAATGAGCAGGGCGCATTCATCTCACTCAGCCTCTGCTCTTACCACTCCTCTTTTGGAGCATCGGGAGCAGGTTGCTGGGCAGCCCGGCTGAGTTGGGGAGAGGGGAACTGGGCTATGCAAATGGCGAGCCAGCACACGTGAACATGAAGCTCCACAGAAGAGAGAAGAGAAGCCTTTGGGGCATCCCTCGCAGGACCTGGTTGCGAATAGGCCATGGCCTGGTAGTGGGCCGTGACCCACAGGTTGGGACATCCTGCTATGAAGTATTGTTTTGTTCACACAATGAAAATCATTCAGGAAAGAATCCGGTCCACTCAAGAAAGGTAGTTGAACCTGGATGAATGCTATGATGGAGTAAATCTTGCTATAATCATATGAACAGTTGATTCTGGAGACATATTGCAGGGCCTTTTTTCTTACAAACCATTTCTCAGATATCTGAGCAGCCAGATCTTACTAAGATATTTAAAAGTAATGACTAATATGTTAAATTTTATGCAACAATCAGTTGGAAACCAATGAAGTCACTGCAAATTGACAGTTTCCTGATTCAAATGACGGCAAATTGCCTGATTATTTTGGTAGTTTCAAAGGTATTCTAAAGTATATTTATTTCCTTCTGACCATCTGGCCATTTTAAAGTCAGTTTTTTCTAAAGTTCTCTCTTAGGGCTGGGAGAGAAAATGCCTCAAGGTACCAAGCTGGCTTCCTTCTCTGGTGGGATTAGAACTCCCAATTTCTAGCCTGATGCTTTAACCACTACACCTAACGAGCTCTATTTTCAATTCTTTACTTACCTTTCTTTATACTTGGATGTCTATGTATCTATACATTTATTATGTATCTGTATCTAAATATAAACTTATTCCATAATTCAGTTTGATTTTATTGCATTACTGATAATCAACATATTTCAAACACTATGATTTCTAGAGAGCTATCTACATTTGTGTATTGCAGCAAAATAATAATTGTACGATTCATAATGATTATAATATGCATTTATAGCCACAAAAATGAATCAAATAATACCTTTGTCTTATTGCCCTTTCACTTTTCCATGTGCTGGCAATTCATTAAGCATCTTGAAATATAAATGAAGCAGATTTTGGGAGAGGAGTTCTTGGAATTTTATTCTGAATTTGCATAAATTAAATAAGTTATTACTCCCAAGTCTGTAAGGTAGCTCTCCAGCATTTGAAGTTTCCAGTATATGAAGGGGAGAAGAATAAATTTCTATAGAAGGGTGAAATCAAATCTGGATCTCTGTAAGTGGCAGGAATCTCCCAGATACATTTAACTGCATATTTTTAGAGATATCATGCAGGACCTTCAGCTATAAAATCTGGCTTCTGCAAAGCATGCACAATATACACTCTAATGGGAAAATAATGCTGGTATTTTAAACTGCTAAGTGGGAACAGTCCTGAGACTATTATTTCGGTTAGCAGAATACAGGATGCCACTATGGGCAGAGTACAAGTGAATTAATTAAATAATTTTAACAGACTGTTCTCTAGGAGACAATATGGAATTGGGTACCCAGTATATTGTCTGAATAATTACTTTTTCAAAGTTCTCTCTGTGTAGCACTAAGTTAGGAGTAATGTACACTCTCTATGGGCATATATGTGGCAATTTTATCTAGAATTAATTAAAATATTTATTAAGTCTTCTAGCTTTTATTTGTTTCCTTCTTTAAGATAAAAATGGTTTTGTTATTTCATTCCCGGAATTACAGAATGGAAATACTTCACTGAGCTACTTTAATTCTGCATTTAATATCTTTTACCTTACTTTAGCTAAATGTTTTATGAATATTACTAAAATTTCACTCAACCTGCTATTCTGCTGAATTAAATCTATGTATGCCTTTATCACTAAATTTGCTTGTCATTTGCTCTTGTTTCATAGCTGTTCAGTGTGTTGAATTCTTGCTTAGCTGATCTGCTTACTATTGTGTAGTGTATTCCCTTTCAGTAACTAGGCATTTAGCATAAATGATCTCAAACACTTGTAGTTTAACACTTAAGCATTTATTTATGAATCACGTAGCCGCTCTGTCACAAAAGAGATACTGCTGTCTAGGAATCTGTGAACATGTACTCAGTTTCCAGCATGAGCAACTTCCAGATGTGTGGGCTTCCAGAATTCCCTGGCCAGCATGGATGTTGCTAAGAATTTGGGAAACTGAAGCCTGCACATCTGGAGGATATCAAGATTGGGAAAGGCTGACCCTAGGTAATTTGCAAATAATTTGAGAATGAAAGATATAATTCTTACTACTTGCATATATTAATGATTGTTGTAAGAAAATGTCTAAACAGAAGAGTGTTTATCCTTGCTTATTTTCATGATGATGGGTTTTGTTTCTTGCCTAAGTATATATAGTAAGATTTAGATCTCCACTTTTCTGTTTAGAAACTGGTAATTGATTTATTCCTCAAGGAATAAGTATCTACATGTTGTATTCTAGTTAATGTAGCAGTATCACAGTAATTAAAAAATTTTTTAAAAAATGTAGCAGTATCACAGTAATTTAAAAAAAGCTAAACTAATTTAGGAAAGGGTTACAATGTTGGAGACTTTTATTGTAGAGTTCACCACAAAGTATGATGTGATATGTACTGAATAGTAATTGCATAATGTCTAATTTATATATAGTCTAAATTATCATGAGATTGTTAATTATAAAATAATGTTAAATTATAAAGAAACCTTGTTCAACTTGGTGCCTCCAGAGATGTTGCTCTAGATCTTACAGGACTACCATTCTAGGAAATTCTAACTTAATAACCATGATCCATATTTAACATCTATTCTGAGCTGAGATGCAAAGAAGTATAAGTATTATGGAAAATTTTCGCTGGCTATATAAAATAATCTGTTTTCTCTCTCTTTTTTTTAAAGGAACAGCGTAGCTGTTTCAGCTGTTTGTGTGTTCAACATGACTGCAATAACTCAGGTCTTTAGTGGGTCATTCAAATACCAAGAAAACTCTCGTTCTGCCTGGCTTCCTTATCCCAATCCTAATCCTAATTTTCAGGTAGTTGAAAATCAACAGGTGTTCTTAATGAATGCATGTCCATCAAATTGCATTTACAGTTTAGGAAGTTAAAATATTTATAATCACTGGATCAATAGAGAAATAAATAAACATGGCAAAAATAATAAAGCCTCCAAATATTCTGAGTTTAACATTTAACTGACAGCTTTAAATCCATGGTAATGGTGATATAAATTGCAAGATGATAACATTGGGAGAGCAACACATTGTCCATTGAGCAGGGATATTTTTGGTTCCTTCTGGAAGCTAAAACTGTTTGGATTAATCTATCCAGCCTACTCTACATAGGGAGTGAATTCCACAATCTCCTGTGCACTTCCTTCAGTGGCCAAGGAAAGGGTTAATTTACGTCTCACTGCCCATGGACTGGATTGAAAGTTTCTTAGTCCCGCCTCATCTCCCATAATCCTCAGATTTTCAATTCAGTCCAGCCCAAAATAGGACGTAAATTTTCCTCTTCCTTGGAAAATAATTATTATCTAGTTATATTTGCTTCTTAGTCCAAATTTGATTTCGCCTTATTATTTCATTTTATTTTAATTTCTTCTACTTATTTTTTTCCTTTGTTTTTACCCCTTTTTGGCTCCCTTTCTCCTGCTGCCCAGCTAGCTTGCAGCTCCCTGGAAAATAAAGGGACCACCTTTTGGATTTTTTCTTTCCTTCTTACGGAGACTCCAACCTGCATTCTGCTGCCTTGCCTGGGGAGGCCGGGTTTCGCTCGCCTGAGAGCGGTGTGCCTCTCTGCCTCCCAGGCGCTTAGCCCCTCCGTGGGATCGCCGCGCTGCCTCAGCTTCTTCACCGGCGGGCCGATCTGACATGTCGGCGGTCCATCCGGCGCTGGGAGGCCATTGCCGACTGGAGCGTCGTGGGTGCGAGGAGCGACTGCCGGCGAGCTACTTCATGTAGCATTTTCAGGAGCGGCCATCTTGGACCTGCGCAGTGAGTACTTCTTGGCGCCAAAAGTTCCCGCCAGAGCTAACGGTCGCATTCATTACAGCTGCAGCCTTTTGAGTGATCAGTCGTCTTTCCCAACGCTGCGCAGGACTTGGGCAAGTGTGAGGAGCGTTTTTCGGAGGCCTTGACCCTGCCATCCTCCACGAACTCCCTTCCTTCCTTCTGATTCCTCCTCTGTCGTTCTCCTCTACCGCTCTCCTCCACTTTTCCTTTCCTCCGGCCGACCCACCCTTTCGTTAGGCCAGGCCTCCACCACCTTGATTCCCCCTGTCATGGCTACCGCTCATGCTTCTGGCGTGGAGGACGCCATCGTGGAGTTTCCTGCACCAGATCCCCCTAGGGAGGATAGAACCTTCAGCAGGAGAGCAGGGAGGGCTGCACGTGAGGCCATGAGGGGGCTCAGCAAGGGCCCCTATGCTAGGAGGGCCCCTTCTGCCCAGGACAGGGCCGAAGCCAGGAGCCAGAGGGCTTTAGAGAGGAGCTTCGATAGGGCCCAAAGGCAGTCTGTCACAGTGGCCCAGGTTCATTGGGCCGCTGAACCCGAGATCATGCAGGCTTCCCCCTGGCCACCCAGGGATGAACAGGCCTTTGGGGATATTTCCTCTGACCACTCCCGGGCTGACTCCAGGTCTCCCTCCCCA
>JAPKID020006440.1:0-10662 GCA_026931265.2 Tropidonophis doriae | reverse complement strand
GCCCATGGGCTGTAGTTTGAGGATCCTTGTTTTAATTGCTAGGATCTTGTAGTCAATCTATGATCAAGTATATAACTTCTACAATCTTTTTCAGCTTTGTAGATAATTCTTTACTCTGTCACTATGTAAATCCTTGAACAAATAATGTTGTTTTTTCCAGCTTTATTGCTTGCCAAGATGTTAAAATTATTTGTTTCCCTTTCCTCTCCAATCCTTTTGTTTTGTGTATTCATCTCTTTTGCCTTCTGTCTTTTATGTTGTCCCAATGTTGTGTTTATCTTACCTCTGATTTTAAAAGAAACACTCAGTGTCTTTTTTTTAACTAAAGACACAGACAAAAATGCTACTAATAAAAATAAGCATGGTTTTGTAATGTAACTGTTGACATTTAAAGCAAAGGGCAATTACATGTAATATTTTGAATTCAGAGCAACAACCTATTCTGTAGAAAAAGCAAGTTCCAACACGTTTTCTTTAGCTTCTTCCCAAACACCAAATGTGGTCCAATTCCCGTTTAGTTTTCAGAGTTATCATTCTGAGACAAACAGACTTTATCCTTTTATATCATTTATTTCCATCATTCTGTTGGAACAGAAAGAATAATGAAAGAAAGGACGCATATGTTATTACTTCTAGAATTTGTTCCAATTCCTTTACCAGAACTGGACATGGGAGACATCTAACATATTTATTTATTTATTTTTATTTTATTTTATTAAATTTATATCCCGCCCCATCTCCACACGGGACTTGGGGCGGCGCACAAGGAAATAATTTAAAACAAATACATAGAAATATAAATATAAAATTTGCGATCGTTCAAGCTAACGATCGCAAATTTCCTCCATGAAATAAAGTAGTATTTTGCTTTTGCACATGCACATGTCATGCTAATCACAGACTGAAAATGCCTCAGGAACCTTATTTAACTCACCACTGACCTACCCAACAATCAATCTGAACTCATTCTTTTTGCTTCAGTTTTCAAATGGGGCTGTGGTATAATCTTTAAATGACATATCATAAAAAGGCATAGTTAGGGGCATGAGCCTACTCTGATCTTATCAGCTATCTGATCCACTGCAGGTGCACACTCCCCCTCTGTTCTCTGGGTGCTTAATTTTTTCAGCAATTTGCCTTTGGCAGTGATACTTTTTCACGGTGCCAAACATGTATATCTCCCATTTCTTTTCCCAAACTGTAGATGGCAGGGGAAGGGGAGGGTCTTCTGGTGCCAGTTCTCCCAGGAAAAAGACCTTTCCCTACAGAGTGATATTTGAAAAAATATATACTTCACTGCTTTCCTCCAACAAGTTGCTCTTTAGGCTTACAATAAATGTGCACCTCTACAGATTGGACACTGCAATGTCTACTCAGTGAAGAGTATTTTCATATGCATTCAATGGCCTTTCAAAAGAATCACCCCAATAGTTTTGGTTCTGCAGTGCCTACTCAACAGTAGGGATTCACTATAGTTCCATCTGTCCGCTCCCCTACTTCACTTGGTCCTAGAGACAACCTAGGGAATTTTTAAAGACAGAAACTTTAAGACCAGTGTTTTATTGTGAACTACTTCTGTACAGCAGGTTCAACGAAGGGAAGGAAATTATAGATAAAATGAAACAACTTCATAGGTGGCTTGGGGACAGAAGTAGCCAAACTTCCACTAAGTTGCAAGTGATTTAGTGGAACAAGCAATTATTAAGCATAATAGGATAATAATGAAACATGGAGTAAAGCGCCATGCTCAGCAAAATCCAGCAGAATGTGAAAGAAAACAAGAAGGTTGAGTTAGGATAAGAAAGGCATAGGAGTAGGGGCATATGACAAGGGGATGAAAGAAACATAGAGACCAAGAGTGATTTAGACTGCAGAGGGCATGGGAGAAGTAAAAGCTATGTATTATAGTATACATGGGAAAGATGCTCCTGAAAGAATATAAGAATATAAATAGCAACACAGTGGCGTGAATGCATCTTTACTGTATGTGCTGAGGTGGGGGTGACCGAGACTACTGGAAGTAATCTCAAACAAGATACAGCAATAGGATTTTTTTGTGACTGAAGTGTTTCATGATTGGGCCTGTCTACTATGATAGCAGTTTTGTGAATGTCCAATTCCTGCAATTGCATTCTTGAAGCCTTTAATATTTTCTCAAAATGTGTTCTGTGCCTGTGGCTCCAAAAGGGTTGGAGGCTTCTGAATATTTAAACTACAACAGATGGACAGAACAGGGACCAGTATAAGCTGATATATTATTTATCTGCAACAATTAGTAGACATATAAGAAGGGCAAAAGTAAATTACAAGCACATCATATTTTGTTTATATGTATTGTGTGTGTGCGCGCGTGTGTGTGTGTGTGCACTATAATGCCAAAGTGAACAGACTCATATGGATTACTACTAACATTTAGTTCTCTATAATTCTAAATATATGAGTGACACATTATATTCCATAAGGGTTGTGGCACAATTTTATATTCATAGCTTCCTTAACATATTCAATCAGTTTGAATGAACAAAGAACAAGGTATTCCATTTAAACAATGAGTTGTCATAACCACTACCACATTTCCAACTATCTGTTCATAGGCTGTCGAGTTAAAAACTTTCGTATAACGATAAGCCTGATTTTTATTTGTATACAAATATGCCAATAAACATACCTGAATTCAGCATATGTGCATTCTCATTAATACATCTCTAATTTTTTTACTGCAGCTCTATCATGCGGACAAAGGATTGTTGAAGTATGTGATGAAATCCACTGCCTGAATCTCTTAAGTGATCTTGAACTCCTGCTACAATACTATAGGTTGGAACAATTGCCCTGATGTGACATGATGCCAATCTCTGCTATAAAACTGCAGGTACATAATACTTAATGCTCACAAGAAACAAAGTCGACCATAACAGCCATAGATTGCTTTCTTAGAAAAACCAAGATTGAAAACCTGAGAACAAGGGGAGCTCAGAGGGAAAACACTGCATCTTTCTCTCCCTTTTCAGTGACAAGGCAAACCCAGATTTCAATCATTAAACTTTATATACCCTAGTATTTCTGCTTTAAAAAAACAACAACATCCTATCCAGGCTGCAAGACCATCACCAAAGTAGTAACCGAACCGGTAGGGAACAACCAAACAGCAGCAGGTGCTGTTAAAACCCAGGGAGAGGTTTGGTTTTTTTTGCTTCTTTGTGGATGCTGCAATAACAAAAGAATGTGAAGAGGCGCACAAGGTGAGAGAAGAAGAACTAGGTCTTAGATGCGCAACCAACGTCGGTCACAAGTTGGGCAGCAAAGGCACACAAGACACACACAAACACACCCCTTCTGACCTGGAAGGCAGGACGGCAGGGGACGGCGCGAGAAGGCAGGCAAGGTCACTGGCGAGAGGGGAGAGAGAGTTAAAGAGCCCCGTCCTTCCGCCGCGTTCAGCATCCGCGCAGCCCCACCGAGGCGGTCTTTCTCCTCCCCGCCGCGTCGCTTCTTCCACCGGCGCCAATCCCTCCACCTCACCCCCCCACCCTCACCCCCCCTCCTTCAAGGTCTCCCACCAGCCCAAAGCCCGAACCTCAGAGGCCTCCCACGGGCCTTCTGCATCCCCCTAACTCCTCCTGCACGGCTTCTTCAGCGCCGTCACCTCAGCGAAGCCCTGCCTCGGCGGCCAGCAAAAGACCCGCCGGCTCCCGGGAATGGCCCCACACCAAACGAGAGACTCACCTAACAGGGCGGGCCTTTCCCGAACCGCCGACTCCGAGAAAAAAAATCGGGGGTGAGGGAGGGAGGCGCACAAAATGGCGGCAGGAGCTTCCCAGGGGTGTGGGAGAGGAGAAGAGGAGGAGGAGGAGGAAGAGCCCGTCCAAGGCTTGCGGCCACCGGCGCCCACAAACGCGGGCCCGTGCCGGCGGGTTCCTTTTGCGCTCGCTTCCTAAAGACCCGAGAGGCGGCGGGCCGGCTGTGTGGTTGTCAAGCGGCTTCGCCAATCGCTGCCCGGGAAAAGCGGCTCCGCGGGGCCCGGCGGCGAGGCTTGGGCGGGGTGACAGCGCAGCCGCCTGAATGGGAAAGCGACGAAAGGGGCGGCGAGGGCGGGCGGTGGCTGCATAGAGGAGCTCCGAGGAGCGGCGTTTCCCAGGCGTTGGTGGTAGCTGGACCGGAGCCCAAGTCTAGGCAGAACTGTGTATGGGGCGGCGGCGGCGGCGGCAGGGATTGGGTTGGGAGGCAAGCAGGACGCGGCTTCATGGGAACGGTCCAATTAAAGAGCAGCTCCCGTCAGTTTCATCCCTTTGCCTTTATTCCTCGCCATGGATCTGTTTTCGGCCCCTTCCCCCCCCCCCCCGAAAGCTGGGAACGACATCTGGCTGCCTGAAAGGTGCCGCTTGGGAAGCCTTCCCACTGCAGGGATATTGATTTATTTAGGGTATTTCTTAGCCGTTCTCCAAAGGAGTCGGGGTGGGAGGTGGGGGGAGAGCTTGCGTGAATGCGAATGGCAATAGCACTTATATACCGCTTCACAGCGCTTTACAGCTCTCTCTAAGCAGTTCACAGAATCGGCCTGTTGCCCCCAACCATCTGGGTCCTCCACGTGCTACAATGAAAGAAATATCCGTGAGTTAAAAACGAAATGGATGATGTGCCAACCTAGGCGTCCTAAACGCCGTGCGTAAAAGAGCTCTTCTGCTGCGGAGGAGGAGGAGGGAGAGAGAGAAACAAAAGTAGGGTTGTGCCGAATAAATCTCATTTAAGAGCTGCAGCGCCACTTTTAAAGAGGTTTTGCTTCTGCTTTTTCTCCATTCCTTCTTGGCGTCTGATTAAAGGATGCAGAACCGCGGCGTAGACGTAGAGGACAGTTGATAATGGCTGGTCAAAGAAGATGATCCTTTTGATCCTTCCGCACCCTAAGTTTACGACAGCAAAGCAATCGCTTTAGAACTCAAATTTTGCAAACTTTGTCAGTGGGAAGCAAACAGGCTTGGCGGGGAAGCTGGAAAAGTAGGCAACGGGTGACACACCCCTTCTTTCCTCCCACACAACTCCTTCTTTATTAAAATTTCCATTTGAAGTTAGCTTTTTGTAAAACAAGGGCCGCACATCTGTAATTATATAAACGCTAGTAAAGGTTCAGAACAGTTTAAAAGGAAATGCTGCAGAGATATACTAAACATAGCATCATCCTTTGCAATGTATTAGCATTAAGCAACCATACCTCATCCATAATATTTTGGCTGGGTTACAGCTTTTTCCCCTTCCCAGCCTGTGTTTATATGTGATTTGGGGGACAGAAGATTCTAAAAATGAGGGTGTGGAGGAGTGTAGATATTCTTTGCATTTGTTTGGGGGGTGCGTTTTTGAGGGGTGGGGTTGTTGCCTTTTTTAGAATCCATACCCAACATTTTTCTCTTAGTTGTATAAAATTATGCATGAAAGGGACCAATTTTCATGTGAATTACATGGAAATTTGGAACTTGCAAAACACCCACCCACACGCCTAAATCCATTGCAGTTTAACTTTAACCTATCCTGTTCCATCCAAGAGTGTCCTTTTCTAAGATGTTGCATTCCATTTAACTGTGTTTCCTATTCTTTGAAAGGTAAGGTAGTCTTCTATGCCATGCCCACTACATGTGTTCAATCCCCATCAGGGCATTTTGGAATTTGCATATGCAACTAGCAAAATCATATGTAAGAAAGATACAGAAAACTGATAGTTAAATAGTTCCTCTACACCCAGATAATATTAAAGTCACAAAATAGCTGATCTGCTACAAGCCTTAAAATCTGAGTATCTTTTAGAGATCGTAAATAACAGACATATTGTATGTATTATATCTTTTAAAAGTAAATCTGTCATAAAATTATTGAGGATACATTATCTCACACACAGTGGAACTGCTCTGTTTTCCTCTCTAAAGTACTATTCCCTTATCTGTAAATCTGAGGTATTTTGAGTTTCTGACAGCCTTTTGTTTCTGATTAAAAATATGCCTATAGGATATTTTGCGGAAACAGATTGGTCAAATGAAATTTAAAAAGTCACAGTTAGTGAGTCCTTAGCAGTTTATTGTAGTCTGTAAGCTTCTTTACAGATCCATGTTTTATTCCTATGTAAAGGGTTGGTATTTGAGACTTGGGTGCTCTTTACTTTATATAAGGTGTTTCCTCATCCTGGGAATGATCTTTCCATTCCCTCTCCTATCTATGAGTGTGTTGTAAGCTACTGTTAAATGCATATGGCTTGTGAAAAAAACACAAGGATTCTCCTGAAATTCCTATTAATCACACATTCAGGTCTAGGGTTTATTTTGTGTATGTACATCAAACTGATTTAAATTAATGCTGAATACATCTTTTGAAAAAGCATAGAGCTGTAATTAAGATGCATTTTTATACTGTCTTTTTAAACCAGAGTTTTGAATATTTACTAAAGTAATTTTCCACAAATTGTATAGATATCTGAGATAATAGGAGCATTACTAATTGTGTCTTCAGCAAATCAAATGCTGAAGGACTGAAAAATATAGGCAGAAGATTACAGATAGTATGAATGTGTCCTGTTTCTAATGTTAAAATGCAAGGTTGTCTTCATCAACTGATTTATTCCTGAGAATGTCAAATAGATAAATATGAATGTGTCTCAATAGTTGTGACAACTAGGAATTCTGTGGGTGTGTTTCAAGATGTGCTTTTAAACTATGTAGTCATACTAGTAATTGAAGTATGTCAGTCCCAAAGGTATCCTCCATGGTGCTACAGGAAAAACAGCTGAAAGTATTTATTTTTAAGAAAATGGCACAAGCAATTAATTTTAGAACCTGTAAATTAGTTGAATGTTTAGTATGCACACTTTCCTTCTGTTTGGCTGAGGTTTTTTTTTTCCTGAATCTGTTAAACTTTCTTGAGAACTGGCATTATATCACTGAATTTCAACATTTCCCCATAAATTTAGGAAGGGCAAAAAGCATAACTGTTTTCTTTCTTTTCATTCCCCTTCCTTTGGTCTTTTTCTTACGTTCTAACTCTTTTTGTTTGGTATACTTTTACAGTATTGGAAAATTATAATTGAAAAAACATCCCATAAATTTAAACCATGCACGCATGCACGTGCACACACACACAACCACTATTAACCACCTTGATACTTTCTCAAATAAACTGTTACAGTACATCCAAAAATTTCATAAACCTCCTTACTACACTTAGACATAGATCACATAATTGTCATATATGTGTTTTGTGTCATGCTAGAAGACAAAACTCTTCTTAAATCACATCCACAGTAATCTTTGTTTAGTGATCATAATTTGGACTTGCAACTTGGTCATTAAGTGATGTGGTCACTAAATTAAACCATGTCTATGCTTATTATCTTCAGCTTTTATTTAATTTATAGCCCTGCAAATGTCATAAATATGAGGATTGGTTGGAAAGTTACTTTTTTCATCATCATAACTGCAAATAATGGCTAAACAAGGCAGTTGCTACACAAGGACTATCAATATATTGCAATTTATGATACAGTAGCATGTGTCTGTGTGTACAGTAGATTTATAAATGCAGAAGACGTGTCCCAGTTAACTGCCTCAGTTTAATCCAGATCAAATATGTACTGTAATTAAATTCAGGAAAATCTCTACACTATTCTGGGTTGGACTCTTTGAAAGAATGGGATGTAAATATAATTGGCAATTATTCATAGAGGCTTATTATTATAGGATATGTTCATGGGAACAGACACATCTCTGCTATCATACTTTAGAAAAGTGTGTGAATGTACCCTGAAATATTGATAAAACACAAAGGGAATTCTAAAAATATATGTGAATCAATTTAAGCATGCAGTATAAAGAAGTGGCCACGAAAGAACTATTCTATCACCCACAAATTTATACAAAATAAAATTTAATCTGAGAGACATCCCATTTTACCATTCTGCTTGTCTCTAGCAGTGCTGACCTCTTAGATTTTCAAAATAACTTTTAATTGGCCATAGTCAGACATTTAATACTTTAATAACCAGGGCCCTGCACCACACGCTATAATCAAAATAGTATTTTCCATATTATTTTGGAGGGGGCACCAGCCAAAAAAGCCAATGCAATCCTAAATTACATTAATAGAGGGATTCAATCAATATCATGTGAGGTATTAATACCATTCTATAAAGCCTTAGTAAGACTGCCACACCTAGAATACTGCATACAATTTTGGTCACCACACTATAAAAAAGATGTTGAGACTTTAGAAACAGTGCAGAAAAGAGCAACAAGGATGATTAGGGGACTAGAGGCTAAAATATATGAAGAACGGTTGCAGGAAGAGAAAAGACCCAGGGTGACATGATAGCAGTGTTCCAATATTTAAGGGACTGTCACAGAGAGGAGACCAAAGCAAGACAAGAAATAATGGATGAAAACTGATCGAGGAGAGATTCAGCCTAACATACTGTAAATGAGAAAGGATAAATTTTCTGACAGTGAAAACAATCAACCAATGGAAGAGTTTGCCTCCAGAGGTTGTGGGTGCTTCATCACTGGAAGCTTTCAAGAAGAGGTTGGACAGCCATCTTTCAGAAACGGTACAGAGTTTCCGGCTTGAGAAGGTGATTGGACTAGATTATCTACAAGGTCCCTTCCAACTCTTGTTATTCTATTCTGTTCTATTCTAGAACAGTATTCTGTTCCTGTTCCTATCCTTTCTATTCTATTCTATTCTATTCTTTTTTTGCTATGAAAGATATTGGCTTATTGCTAGTACATGAAATTGCCATCTGGATGCTTCTTATTTCCAATTCCTAAACTTTTCTCACATTTTCTACTGCTGAAGAAATCTGGTTTGCTTTAAACAAGACCATGTAAAACTATTCTTATAATTATATAATAAACAGTTCCATTATTAATGAAACTAATTTCTTTAAATATGTAGGAATGATCCAACATTTACTTCATTAACATAGTTCATTTAAAAGGACCAGTTTGGTTTTTGTTGTTCCGGGCTAGATTATGCTATGGCAGAGGATCACAGACAGGAGCAGGATTGGGATTCTAGAGAGAGGTGGTTTGTCTACCTGAGCCTGCAGCTGTCATGGTAAAGTGTGGCCATCATTGTATTGTCAGCAATTCCCAATGATATAACCTAATTGTAGTTTTAGAAACAAACAAGGTTTTGTGGAAAGACATTGACTGATGCCTGTACCTGTTGCTGAGGAAATTGACATGAGCAAGAGAAAGTGGTAAGATGAGTGAAAAGCAAAAGTGAAGAGTTCACATTTCTGTTTGGGTTTGGAGAGAGATAGGATATAAGAAGGAATTCTGATGAAGAGAAGTTTAGATTTCAGGGGGAGGAAATTGGAGAGGTGTTGACCAACATTGTGAGGACAATATTATGAAAGGGAAGAATGATCTTCCCGAGTGCAGCCGATCAATAGGGCTATGGTTGGCAGGAATTTGACAGTGCAACAGAGATGATTAAATTAAATTGAATACAAATAAGAAGGGATCATAGAATGGATGAAAGATGAGAACCTCTGATATATTCTGGAGATTGGATATCTGAGTATGTAATAGGGGAATTGAAGCAAAGAATGGAGATTGATTTAGTAGGAATGTAGAATCACTAGTCTGCAGATATTTGGATTTATTGGTTGAAAAATTAGCTTTAGGACAAGTGGGATTGCTAATATACCTCCCAGTGGCATCTCTATATGGGCTGCTTGGCTTCAAGCATGGATTGGCAGTAGAATTATCTAGGCCTGTGATGGTGAATCTATAGCACGCATGCCAGAGGTGGCACGCAGAGCCCTCTCCATGGGCACATGCATTGTGACCAACTGCTCTTCCGGGTTCCATTGTGTGCATGCACACTGGCCAGCTGGTCTGGTGCACATGCACACCAGCCAGCTGCTCCCTTCTGGGTTCCGTTGCGTGCATAAGTGAACACCAGCTGGCTGGCAACAAAACCTGGAAGAGCAGCTGGCCGGCAGGTGCATGTATACCGGTCAGCTGGTTATTTCTGGGTTTTGGTGATTCGGCACACGCAAGCGCACCTGTGTGCACATACATATACGCTCCAGTTTTGGCACTTGATGCCGAAAAGATTAATCATCACTGCTCTAGGCTATGGAACTGTGATATGTTAACATTTTCCTTTTTAGAGGAATCAGAGGCAACACATGAGTTCATGCTGGTCTGGTCTCATCCTATAAAAATAATCTTGAGGAACCGGAGAAACACTTGCAGCTAAACAACGGTCACATAAATGAAATCTGAGTCCAAAGCAAGAATATAACTTGAGAAAGCATCTCAGAATTGACCCTTCCTAATTCTCTAGAACCAAAAGGTGAGGAGTGGAGAAGTTGATTCAGAATCATAGGATTCTATTGCTGTAACCTTATAATAAAAGTAGTACTATTCAGGAAATTTGGTTTCCTGATCTGGACAAATTCAAAAGGGCTGACATATCCATAGTCTGAATCACATTGGAGGGCTGATATCTGGTTTGTATCGTAACACTGCAGTGATGGGTTTCAAATTTTTTAAAACATACTCTGTAGATGTGGCCTATTTTGTGGGCTTGGCTTGGCAGCCATGTGACAGGGTGGGAGTAGCCAACTTGTAAAATGTGGTGAAACTCATTTAACAACGCTCTTGCTTAGCAACCAAA
>JAPKID020006439.1:0-10662 GCA_026931265.2 Tropidonophis doriae | reverse complement strand
AATACTATGGTTTATTTTTCATGGTATTTTTATTATTTAAATTGTTTTTCTATTTGTTTTTAAAAATTTTAAAAACTCTTCTTTGAAAAACCTCCAGTATTTCAAATAACTTTGATATTGGGCAGATGAAAAAAAATACTCTTTTGTCATGTCTTCATTTAATAAAACAAATAGCCACCAGAGGTTCATTTTAAAAACAATAATTATATCAAAAAGTTATATTGTTAAATTGTTATAAGGACTGAAGCAAATAATCTTCATTATTTTTGTTTAGCTATGAGCCATCTTAATGGGCAGAAAATGTATGGCAAGATTATTCGTGTCACTCTTTCCAAACATCAAACAGTTCAGCTACCTCGAGAAGGTCTCGATGACCAAGGCTTAACAAAAGATTTTGGCAATTCACCTCTTCATCGTTTCAAGAAGCCTGGTTCAAAAAACTTTCAAAATATCTTTCCTCCATCTGCAACTCTTCATTTATCTAATATTCCGTAAGTCTTGGCTAGCAAATTCCTTGAAAAATTTATATAAAAGCCAAATGTAGCTTTTAATTCTTTCCTTCTTTCTTCTCTCTTTTACTTCTTTTTGTAGACCATCAGTATCGGAAGATGACCTGCGCATGTTGTTTGGTAATACTGGAGGAACTGTGAAAGCATTTAAATTTTTTCAGTAAGCACATTTTCTTTGAAACTTCATTTAAAATGAGGGAGCAGCTCTCCTTGGTAAGAATAGGTTTTATGTTAAAACTTGGTTGTATTGTTTTCGTATCTAATTTCATTGCTTTGTTCCAGAAGAGATCACAAGATGGCCCTTCTTCAGATGTCAACAGTAGAAGAAGCTATCCAGGCTTTGATTGATCTGCATAATTACAATCTTGGAGAAAATCATCATCTGAGAGTTTCTTTTTCCAAATCAACCATTTGAAGTGAGATATCAAAATTATAAGGTTGTATCACATTGTTTAGTGTTGTCATCTATGACTGTTCGGGAAAGCGGGGACCAGAGATGGACATCTGTTTTTCATGCTGTTATCATTCCTTGATTGTTTATGTATAAATGAAATGAAAAAGGATTTGCAAGGAAGAAGCAGTGATATTATCTGCTGGTTTTGCATATGTTTATGAAACCATTTTGTTTAAAGGGGATTCTGAGGAAATCCCATAGTTTTTCAACTTAGTTAACATACGTGCCTTAAAGAAGGAAAACTTAGAGTTGCATTTACTAGTTAAAATGTGGTTGTTTGGGGCACATTATATGGGAATTAATAGGTGCAGTCCAGTGAACGTTAGGCTTGCATTTATTCCATTGAAATCCAAGAATTAGAACATTGATTTCAGGGGGAATTTGTTGCACCTAACTTCGGCAGGATTATGCCAAATATGTATTAGGCAAGAGTGTGTAAAAAGGGTTAAGCTTTTTTTCTGTTTGGGATTTATCAGTTTTCCATGAAACATTTTAAAAACAAAATCAGTTCCTCTTCTCCAAGAGAAACTCAGCATATTATTTTTTCTCTCAGTAAAAATGGCCTTTGTATTTCAGATTTAGTTTAGTTGAAAATATAGGGTTTAGTCAGAACTACAAAGATGCAAAGAGTTAATTTCTTTGAAAGTCTGAAAGTGATTCTTCTGTTTTTTTGTTAGTTCCTATGGCTTTCAGCCTCAGTGAAAAAAAAGTTGTATAAAGTCTTAACCTTTTTGTAAACACACTCTGGGGCGAATCATATAAATGTTGGCACTAAGTAATGTCTTGTTTGTGGCTGAATATTTTTTGTAGATGTTTTTTGAAGTTGACATAACTTACATGCATTTAAATATATATTGCCATTTTTAGTTAGTAATTACAATTTGAAATATGGTTGTGGATTTCTGAGCATGTTCAGACTGGTCTAGCTAGTTCAGGAGTTGGTGCATGTATTTCAAGGATGAAGAAAATGTATTGCAAACTTTTGCAGAAAGATTAATAATTTTTGGCAGTTTTCTTTATAAAAAAACAAAAACAAAACTGACAACCAGGTGGGACCAAAGTTTATGTGCCTTTAGTCTTAATTTACCTTGCATTGTAATATTCAGTTTTAATAAATCTCTTCAAAATATTTTATATCTAGAAATGGATCTGCCTTTACTATAAACATGGCTCAGAATCTACAGGAAAAAAAAAGTTCATTTGAAAACAGTTCCTCTATCAATCTGGGCTGTTTTACTGATTCTGTTCAAATGACCAATACTTTTTGCAATTGATGTATTTAGTTCCAAGAGTCATAGATTATGTTATCTATGTAGAAAAAGGTCATGTATATTTTCTATTAGTTGAGTTTTTACATCTTTAGAAATGTAATATTTCAGTATAGTTTGAAAGCGGCACAATTAAAAATTAATTTTCTAACAAAGTTGGGAGGTTTGATGGTTGTTTAATTTCTTCTTATGTGTACGCTGCTTGCCTCTGTAGCATGCTCAATAAACACTTCTGTAGCTCTGTATTCACCTCTTCTGTCTTTCTCTGCTGCCTTTTCTCTCTTTTCTTCTTTTTTCCCCACTTCCACTGTGCTTTTGAATTCATGTTTATTCTCTGTCAGGGTGGGAAAAGCATAATAATCTGATTTTTTTAAACTTCTGGATTTATGCTATATAAAAACCAAATGCTGTTCAAAGAAATAATACTTTGGACAGCATTCACACTTTATTTATATGGAAGTCTAACCACTTCGCTTATAGAAATGGATATTAAACCTTTCCCACCCTGTTATACAATCTATAGCTTTAAAGACATAACTTTTTATCGTAGCTTGTAAGTTCTATCTTTTTTGTTTTTAAAATAGATTTATGCACTAATTAACTTTTCAGATTTGCCATGCTTCTGCTGCAGTTTCATCTTCCATTTTCTGTGTCTGCTAAAAAAGCCTTTCCACTAATCACAGGTATTACGTGGGTTAAACAAAACTGTCAAATTGCTCAATGGAGGGAGGGAAAGG
Source organism: Tropidonophis doriae (assembly GCA_026931265.2). Classification (NCBI taxonomy): domain Eukaryota; kingdom Metazoa; phylum Chordata; class Lepidosauria; order Squamata; family Natricidae; genus Tropidonophis; species Tropidonophis doriae. Next base: position 7,694 of record JAPKID020006439.1, on the reverse strand, counting down.
AGGAGAAAAAACGAAGGACAAACCTTGTCAGCTGCTAAATACAACTAAAAGGTGCTGAATATATTATCCTACTAGTTTTACACTAGTTCAGATTCTAATTGTATATACATCCCCGATCATTTTTATCAGAACTATATTTAACAATTTATTTTAAAGCTTTATTTTTGCCTTTTTATCTGATCTAAATCTCAGTACACAATCATGTATGATTGGGATGTATTAATTTCACTGGAGTTTAGCCTACAATTTTATACTAAAAATGAAACAAATCCATGTTTACATAATATCAATGACTTGTTTGAGGCTCTTCAGGAAACTTGAACTAATAAATTCAAACATCATTTTAATGAATCATTTTACATGAACTCAAAGACAATATCAAGGACTTTTAAACATAATTATTCCCTAGGTACATGCCAGAACTCATTCACTTGGGTAGGAAGATATAATCCTAATAAAAACTTAGCCAGTCTTCATATATGCCTGTCAATAGAATTTAAGGAACAGGGGAAATATAATACATTCCCTTCACCAAAAATGATGCAATATTTGCTGTTAAATATCTACATTAAAAGTGTTACGTACTTCAGTGGGTTTTTTTCACCTTTCAAAAACAAGATTAGGTGATTTATAATAAAAAGCAGACATTAATGTAAACTACATAATGTTCAAAGAATTTAGTATAAAAGGCATTTTTTGTCATTTAACGTATTTGGAAAAGCAGCTCTCTCACACAACAAACTCTTTGCATTATGCAGTAGATGGACTTGATTACTTATAGGAAAAAAGACTAGTGGTGTACTGCAGAGTCACTTAGCTTTGCAAAGTGGATGTGGATGTGGAGTGAACCCATGGCATTCATTCTGCAGTATTCCTCTTAGGCGCACACTCTGCAAAAGTGCCCAAGGCTATAAAATCTAGAGATGGATTTCTGGGGTAAAAAGTCCATAGTATATTCTGTTCCCTTCCACTTTTTATTCCTACTGTTTCAGCATTTTTACTGGACTATGTTCTTTTACAAAAATATGGGTTTTATATTTATATTTATCTTCCTTGAAACATAAAAATAAAATAGATAAGCATCTGGAACTAAGATTTTGGAATTTTACAGAAGACTTAAGTGTACCAAGAATGTTCCTCTCAGGGAGCTCCTGATTCATCTTGCTGAAAACTTTAGCTTTCAGAAGGTTTAAACACAAAGCACAAGAGAATCAACTGTGGTTTCATTTATTCTAACCAATAGGAAGAACCCCTAATAAAAGAAATGGAAGTAGCTGGAACAGTTGAAGGAAAATTAAAACTGAGTGTAGCCCAACATATTACATATTATATAAGATTATGTGTCCTGAACTGATGGGAGTTCCTAAAAAATTACCAATCGCAGTAGCAAATCATTTCAATGAAGACGGTAGAAAATGTTAAAAGTGTAATAAAACTTTTGAAAGCAAATGATGTATAGAAGAAGAAAAATCAACAAATCATTACACAGGAAGCCAAGAATTATAGAAAATAATGATAGAATAGTTACAATTCAGCAGTTTGAGGTGGAGGCCAAGAACAATGGTAGCAGAACAAAATGTCATCAGAAATGTTCAGAATATAATTAAAAATAGTAAGTATAATAATAAACCAGTATATCACTTGCTTAATGAAGACAATGTAACATTAATAGGTAGCAAAGAAGAGCTAGAACTATTGCTTACCAAATTTGCATATGTTACAAAATTGGATGGGATAGTAAAGCAAAAGTAAAAACGTGTTGGAGATAAGGACTGAATGAGCTTAATAGAGAAAAGGCAACGTTATTCATTAAGGCATATGGTTACACAGAAGGGGATATCTGGCTGGACCAAGAGTATTTTGTGGAAAAGATGTTGAAGGGTAGTTGATTAAAAATTAAATAGGTGTCATCAGTGTAATACTGCCAATTGTAAATTTAGCTGAATGAACAATATTCCCAAATTACAGGAAATCATCGTTCCACTTTATTTTCCATTGGCTAGACATCAGCTCAAGTATTATAGCAGTTCTGGCAGTTTAAGAAGAATTCAAACATTGGAACCTAATTTGTAGAAGGAAAGTTGAAAATAATTGGGGTGAGGGAAACAAAGCCATATGAAAAGAGATAGAAGAAACTGAGCATGTTGAATTTTGAGAGGCCTAAAAAGGGAATATAATACAAGTCTTCAAATATCTGAGAAAATACCACACAGGATGTCAAGATCTATCCTCAGATCTTGACATCCTGTGTTCCAGAGTACAGAACATCAAATGTTGCATTGGATGTGCTTCATTGGGGAAAAAAATCCACAACAGGTGATTGTGTTTCATTGAAAGTTGTGGTTTGACTTTAGAAAACAGTACAGTTTTAGAACTTGGAAAAAAACCTTCGCTCTCTCACTTTTCTTCCTATGATTACAAGAATAAATAGGATGTTTGTTCATGCTTACTTCCAGCAACCACTGAATCTTTGGAGAAATCAGCCCTTATTTTTAATAATATAATATTCTATAACATTTTATAGAAATTGTATGGAAACAGGAGCCTACGACATTTGATATACTCCTGAGAAATACTGATAAAAGAGAATGTGAAGGGGGGTCAGCTTTTTAACTTTTTCACTTCTATCATCCTTTCAGGTATATTAAGAAGTGCAGTCAGACAGAAAGTGAATTTTAATTAGCCCACAAACCTAAATATTTCTTTCAAAAATCTGTTAAAACCTCATAATATTTTAATGTACATTGCCCAAACTTTATATTCAAAAGTCCAGATTATCTCAACCTGAATATTTACATAGAGATTCCATCTGAAAATTTATCATATTCAATGTTTTACTCTTTAGCTTTGCCTAAAGTAGGTCTGCGGCTCCTGCTTCATGGAATGAGAACATGAGAAAAAGAAAGAAGTGTTTCTGTCCAAAAGAAAGAGAGAGAGACTGGATTAAGGAAGTACCCAGTGTCTTCTAAAGCTGGCTGTTTTTTCAGTTATATTCTAAAATATTGAAGAGAAAATGAAAACACAGTTATCGTTTCTCATCAAAATAGGGAGACAAGTATTTGAATTTCCAAAGGGACAGAACTGTACCAAACAGACAAACCAATATGCTTGAGTGTGCATTTCTTGTACAGTGAACCATGAACTAAATAACTGCACGGCCATTTTGAAATTTTACCATGTTATCCAAAGATGCAGTTTGAAGGGCAAGAGATATTCTACCTGGCAACCATTGCCCAATCTCTACAGACTTTGGTGTTGGCTGTCCAAAACTGGAGAAGCAAAAGCTTTACTCTGCCTTACCAAACTAACAAAAGGAACCTTTCTCTTCCACTAGTCAAATCAATACACTAATCAGTGTAGAATCTCAATAGCTTGGAATCAGGACTCTTTATCTATTGCTGGGAATGAAATGTCCATCAGATGGTACTAATGCTTGCTCTACACTTAAGGACTTTTGGTCAATGCATAATTTCACTGTAAATTTGACACACACACACACACCAAGGCTTTTGGGGCCGGATCATCCAAGGTTTTTTCCTTACAAACAAATTGCACAAATTGGCCTATTAAGGCAAACTCTCATGCCATGAATGACTGAAGTATACAATCTGCCTTGACCATGCCTCTCCACTCCTGGGTATCGAAGCAGGGTGAGTGCTTTGCTATGTTGGTAGATGGAGTTCCGCTACATAAGGATTTCCAGGGCAATCAAATGCAACTTGATTCACACTTGATATGTTTCATTCACACACTCAATAATTGCCTATGTCAGTATTAACGCATGGTCTGATTCCTCTTGGTCTATCCGTTGCTATCCATGTTGGATTCCGATAAGAGTACCACAGGAGGCAGATCCTTTTTCTCCTGACTTTCACTTTCAGCCTCCTGGATTGCTAACAGAGCAAAAACCTAAATGAGTGCCATTTAGCACCATTAGCACCTCTAAATGCTGCTAAAAGCCCTTCCCCAAATACCGAGCCATTCTTTCACCTCACCAACATAATAACTGGGGTTACCATAGCTGCTGCAGGAAGACTAGGCCAATTATTGTATTTAGTAGTCATTAATTGCAAGAGACTAGACCATAATGTTGCAATAATGTTTTCTGAAACAACAAAATACTTTAAAAAGCATGCTTCATTTTATCTTCAAAACAAAATATTTGAAATGTGGATTTCGGATCACAAAACACTCAAAATGCTTTCATATTTTAATTATTTTGCACATACCTCTTCCAGTTGCTCCCTATCACTTGCTAAATATAAACAGATTGTAGACAGTTACGCTTTAAGAAATGTGGATTATATGGAGAATTAGATTCATTTGCCTAAATAGTCCGTCTTAACACTGATTCTATTGGTCAAATGTACTCATACCGAATACACAAAAGTTTGCTAAATGTAACTTATTTAGATACATAGCTACCAATCACAGTATTCCCTTTCATAGTGCAATAAACTTTAGGAAATCCCCCCCCCCCAAGATAAACTTTTAGGAAATCTGACTTAAACCCTTCACAGTCCTTTCTGTACAGTACTATCCTTGCAAGACACGTATGTCTTCTTCCAAATCTATGCACTGATTCACACATTGCATTTCTCCATTTCCTTTTAATTTGTCACTCCATCCAAAAGCAACTTATGTTTATTTTGCAGTTTGATCCTTATTGTTCTTTATTCACCATATTATTCTTCACCCAATTTGTTCTTGTTTTACCATCAAGACTTACTAATCCATTCCCACTGTATTCAAGTTTCCTTTCTTCCAGCAATTTCCCCTTCTTTCAATATTGCTATGCAATGGACTACGTAGTACCTTCTATCTTTCTCCAACTTCCCATCTTTAGCAACCATTGTAGCAAGATATACATTACTTATCCCTCTTCATTATAAGAGTTAGAAACCAATAGTATATTTTCTTCAGCATTTTGGCTATTGACATTGAGTGTCTTCTTTCTAAATTTTGTTCATTATAAATTCATTCCCAAAAAATTCAAAATAAATAAGAATTGTATCCTAGTGTTGTCAGGTGACATGCAAATGATATGAATATTACTTGCAATGCCAGGTGAGCCTTTTAAAAATGTAAATAACTTCAGATACCTTGGCTTTAGTTGATGAAGAGCAAATGTAATGCTGAATGATTTATTAGAATCATTTTTACTGATTAGTAATTGCATCACACTTTTAATTTTTGAATTGCACATTATTTGGATGATTCTCCAACCACCCCCCTTTCCCCTAGCAACAGCTTTCTGAACATTCATCTTATTTCTGATTAGCACTCAAAAGTTATTAACTCTGTGTCTTTGGCATCTTCTTAAAATCTAATTGGTAGAATCCTATTTTCATGCTTAAAACTGTCCTCCCAGAGATGGCTTCATATTTGGCCTCAAGTGTAGGTCATTTTCTTGACATTGAAGTTACTGAAATGCACATTGTTTCAGTGTGACTTTCCTTCTCTGAAGGTAAAGTTGCTTTCTTCCATTATTCTTCATGATTTCAATTTTACAAATTAGTTGCTTTTTTAAAATCAATATCCTAAGGTAAACTATCACCACCATTTACCTGGGATGCACGCTTTTGTTGTGTCTCTGTACAAATATGCATTTCATATTAGGCTGTTGCTGCAAAATAACTCCTGTAAGAACTAGCATTATAATGTGTGTTTCCCTTTCATTTCTCCTTCGGCATGTGTAGAAATGCAAATTTCAACACTGTAGTAGTAAAGATAAAAGTAGATAAGGTTTTCCCTTTCAGAGCTTCCATGTATTATTTATAATGTTTGCCCTTTCATTCACTTTTAAAATAAAATTAAAGGATGCTGTACTCAGTGGAACTGATTATTGAACAAAATTTTTAAACGTAAGGTTTTAAAAAGCCAACTGAAGAACTATAGAAGAATCTCTTTTCAAAATAAACGCTAAAGGTAAGTAAATTACTTGTTTGCCATCTACAGTTCTTCCAATGAAATGCCAGATCATCATCATGACCTTTCAGAACATTACTGCTAGCAGGGATTTTTGCAATTATTGGAAGCCATTGAAAATAATAACTTAGAGCACAATATTTTAGTATGTAGCTTAGATTTGATTCAATTTTTGTATTTGGACAATATGAGCTGGTATCACCTTATTGCTTGCATGAAATCTTAACAGCTTTCACCCAACAAAGTAAGCAACCTTATTCCATTCTGTGGAAATTAGGTAGACTTTATAGTACATCCTATTCTTGGGGGGTGGGGGGTTATTTTTAGCATTAGTAAAAATAGTAAGATGCATTTGCTTTAGGAAGTTACAGCAAAATGCTTTACTTAGATTTTAAAACAACTTGAAAGAGGCTTGAATGTTAAAGAAAAAATTATGCTGCCATTATACTCCCATTAATTTATTACATATATATGCCACATGAATCTGGGCAGTTTACAAATTAAGATTAGAAGAATTGCATGTTGCACTAACATGAAGGATAAACTACTTTTCAGGAGAAGGTGCAAGGAAAAGAGTAATGGGTATCATCAGTTGGGTTTTTTTCATGGAAATTTAACAATGGAAAGAGCTGGTTTCTGCCTGGTAGTAAAAGCCACAACATATAAAAGTTTGAAAAAGTCTCTTTAGAGTTAGCTTAATTCTTTCCTTTTGTTATAAAAATGTTACATTGTTCTAAATTGCTCCTTTGGAGCATCATTACATATGAGCAGCATTCTGAATATATTAGCTATTTGTTTATTTTCTTCAGAAGAGAGATGGCCAAAATTTGGTTTTTTTTATAGATGTCTTAATAGGCAATGATTGATTTATTCAAGTGAAGCTCTGATCAGTTACTGATTAAAATAAATAATTACTTATTAATGGAATTTACTACTCACTTTGCATAGAAAAGTCTTGTTTTTCTTGGTTATACATATTTTTTATTATTTCATTGTTATAATAGGCAATAAAATTTCTGCATATTATGGCTTGGCAGTCCAAAATTGCATTCTAGTAATCCTGTACATATTGTAAAATTACGCAGAACCAAAAGCAACAATAAAATGTAGCTTAAAGAAGACAAAAGGCTGCCAATAAACATTTCTAGAAGAAAAAAATGTATAGTTCATGTTACATGAGTACACCTATTAACATGGGAAGAAGGTACATTGTGAAAATACATAATTTCTTTATAGTTCTATACAGAAAACAATATACAAGTAGTAATACTATTCACGCACATTTGTAGCTGACATAGCTTGTATTGTATTGGTTGCAGCTTAAACACGCAAATTGTGTTTGTCAACTTGGTGCACAAATACATTTCAGAGACTTAACGTTAAGTATGCATGGCTCTCCCCTTCCAAGCACTTTTTTTCAACAATATGAAAGTGCTTATTTCCTTCCTATCCAGACAACATCCCTCAAACTAGATGATTTTTTTCAGTTGCAATGACTACTGTATTTTTCGGAGTATAAGACGCCCTTTTTTCTTCTAAAAAGAGGCTGAAAATCTGGGTGCATCTTATACATCGAATAAAGCATTCTTTTTTGCCTCCTGAAACCCTATCCCCTTCACCAAAATGGCTGTGCATAGCCTTATAGAGGCTTCCAGAGAGCTCCTGGGGGCTGAGGAAGGCAGAAATGAACAGGCTTTTTTTTGCCCCCCCCCCCCCCATCCCTAGCAGCACTCTATTAGCCTCCATAAGGCTATACCTGCATTTTT